>RCIC01000010.1:7102500-7106230 GCA_018883505.1 Ceratosolen fusciceps
TAGTAGTAGTAGTAGTAGTAGTAGTAGTAGTAGTAGTAGTAGTAGTAGTAGTAGTAGTAGTAGTAGTAGTAGTGGTAGTAGTAGTAGTAGTAGTGGTAGTAGTAGTGGTAGTAGTAGTAGTGGTAGTAGTAGTTATTGTAATGGTAGTCATAGTAGCTGTGGTAGTAATAGTGGCTGTGGTAGTAGTAGTAGTTGCAGTGGTAGTAGTAGTGGTAGTAGTAGTAGTGGTAGTAGTAGTTATTGTAATGGTAGTCATAGTAGCTGTGGTAGTAGTAGTAGTTGCAGCATAGTAGCTGTAGTAGTAGTAGTAGTAGCAGTGGTAGTAGGTAGTAGTAGTAGTAGTAGTAGTAGTAGTAGTAGTAGTAGTAGTAGTAGTAGTAGTAGTAGTAGTCATAGTAGCTGTGGTAGTAAGTAGTGGCAGTGTGGCAGTGGTAGTAGTATTGGTAGTTGGTAGTAGTAGTGGTAGTAGTAGTGGTAGTAGTAGTAGTAGTTATTGTAATAGTAGTAGTCATAGTAGCTGGTAGTAATAGTGGTTGTTGCATGGTAGTAGTAGTAGTTGCAGTGGTAGTAGTAGTGGTAGTAGTAGTAGTGGTAGTAGTAGTTATTGTAATGGTAGTCATAGTAGCTGTGGTAGTAGTAGTCGTTGCAGTGGTAGTAGTAGTGGTAGTAGTAGTAGTGGTAGTAGTAGTAGTGGTAGTAGTAGTTATTGTAATGGTAGTCATAGTAGCTGTGGTAGTAATAGTGGCTGTGGTAGTAGTAGTAGTTGCAGTGGTAGTAGTAGTAGTAGTAGTAGTAGTAGTAGTAGTAGTAGTAGTAGTAGTAGTAGTAGTAGTAGTAGTAGTAGTAGCAGTAGTAGTAGTAGTAGTAGTAGTAGTAGCAGTAGTAGTAGTAGTAGTAGTAGTAGTACTAGTAGTAGTAGTAGTAGTGGTAGTAGTAGTTATTGTAATGGTAGTCATAGTAGCTGTGGTAGTAATAGTGGCTGTGGTAGTAGTAGTAGTTGCAGTGGTAGTAGTAGTAGTAGTAGTAGTAGTAGTAGTAGTAGTAGTAGTAGTGTAGCAGTAGTAGTAGTAGTAGTAGTAGTAGTAGTAGTAGTAGTAGTGGTAGTAGTAGTAGTGGTAGTAGTAGTTATTGTAATGGTAGTCATAGTAGCTGTGGTAGTAATAGTGGCTGTGGTAGTAGTAGTAGTTGCAGTGGTAGTAGTAGTGGTAGTAGTAGTAGTGGTAGTAGTAGTTATTGTAATGGTAGTCATAGTAGCTGTGGTAGTAATAGTGGCTGTGGTAGTAGTAGTAGTTGCAGTGGTAGTAGTAGTGGTAGTAGTAGTAGTGGTAGTAGTAGTTATTGTAATGGTAGTCATAGTAGCTGTGGTAGTAGTAGTCGTTGCAGTGGTAGTAGTAGTGGTAGTAGTAGTAGTAGTAGTAGTAGTAGTGGTAGTAGTAGTTATTGTAATGGTAGTCATAGTAGCTGTGGTAGTAATAGTGGCTGTGGTAGTAGTAGTAGTTGCAGTGGTAGTAGTAGTAGTAGTAGTGGTAGCAGTAGTGGTAGCAGTAGCAGTAGCAGTAGCGGTAGTGGTAGCAGTAGTGGTATCAGTAGTAGTAGTAGTAGTAGTAGTAGTAGTAGTAGTAGTAGTAGTAGTAGTAGTAGTAGACAGGCGTGTTGAATTTGCTCGGATAGATATCGGGACGATGGAAATATTCGTAATGTCTGTGTGAGGATGCTAACTACCCTCGTCCCTCCGCGGAGGGAAAGAGGGACAGAGAGGAGGATAGGCAAGCAAATAGGAGGTACGCAAATAAGTAAGTAAGTAAGTAAGTAAGTAAGTAAGTAAGTAAGTAAACCATGCGCTCCGAGACTCGTGTTGTTGAAAAACTTAAATTTCGATCGAAAGCTTGGAGTGAAACAGCACAAATGTTGAAAAAAAAAAGAAAAAAAAAGGATTGCAGGTAAAAGGGGGTAGAAGAAAGGAGCCTTAAGCTCGGCCATGACTTGAAAAACTTGAAAAAAGAAAGTGTTGCGAGTGGTTTTAGGCCACGTGTTATATATGTATATACGTGTATATACACTTAATACATTATGAAGTTGCTTTGAGAATGAGAATGAGAATTAATTTAAGTTGGCAGAAGTCCCTGGGCGCGGGTGTCTCGTTACGTCTCGTAGGAGTGCGCGCATGGGAGGAAAGGAGTATCATAGTTCTGGCCTCGCGCCGCTTTATCTTAGTTTCCGTGTTCCATGTTCGTTTTATCAAGTATTTGCTATTTTTTTTTTTTTGTTGCTGTCCCCGTGGGCAGGACCTCGCCGTCACGTTGGGAGACCCGAGAGTCGTAGGGAGGACGTCGTTGGCCCCCTCTCTCCTAACGCCTGACCTTGGCGTTAGACATCACCGATGAACTGATGACGATCTTCTTGTGGGCCGCGGTGCACCGGGGCACGTGACGGGCCGCCGCTCCGGAGCTGAAGCGTCTGTTGCAGCCCGGACACTGGGTGAAGTCGCTTTTATCCTTCGGGGGCGGGGCTGGCAGCTCGGACATATTCCTCCCGTTCGCCAGGTGGGCCGTCACTTGCTTCGCCGACCGGATCGCGTTCAGAAAGTCCTCGTGCTTCCGACGCCAGTTGCTCTTGTTCTGGGGCACTTGTTCCGCCTGCGAACTCAACTGACCCTTGCCCTGAGACGTGTCAAGACACACCTTCCTTTAACTCATACTCTCTTATATATACACATATACGTATATAAAACGAGCTTCTCGTTTTGCATTGACGAAAGATAGGTTATTTTGTCCCGATAAGCGCGGCTTTCGGAAAGATTTTTTTGTTTTGTTTTATATACATATACATATACATATACATATACATATATATATATTTTCTTTTTTTTTTTTCTTTTTTGTGATAGACATATATCAGTGCCGAGAGAGGCTAATGATTCTTCGTCGGAGCTAAATCACGAGGCTGATCTTTACAGCTTTTATCTTATTTACCGTAAGACGTTTTTTTTCATTCTTTTTGCTCTGTGGGCCGAATCTCATGAAAAATTAATTACCGATCGCGCGATAATGGATCGTTGAATAATAATTCACGGGCTTTCGGGGCTAAGAGAACTTTCCCCCGTGAGCGGAGTCTACCGACTTACTTACTTACTTACTTACGTATTTATTAATTAATTAATTAATTAATGAATTTATTTTTTCTTTATCTGGCCGGAGTCCTCTTCCCCTTCAGTAAAAACCCGTAGCTTCAACGATCGCCTTAAAAAAGCGTGTCGAAATTCAATTATCGAGAAAGTTACACCGGTGTAGGGATTAATTAAAAACTCCACGTCTCGGGGATCTCCGCGCACGCCACGACAATTATACCGAACGTTTAACGTATCAAGAACAGCGGCTCGCGACGCTCCCTCTCACCGCTCCCTACATTCGATTGGCCCCGCATTTGATCGCAACGTATCCTCTCTCTCTCTCTCTCTCTCTCTCTCTCTCCGCTCCCGAGCCGGCCAATCAATAACGGCGCAAAGAATCTCCGACGACTCTTTTTACGACTTGGAAGAACATTCATTTATCGAAAGGTATAAGAGATGGGAGGAGGAGGGGAGGGGAGGATGGGAGGAGGGAGTGGGAGGGAGGGGCGTTTTTTACCTTCTTGTCCCGGGTCGGTATCTTTATCTTGTAATCCTCGAGGTCCGTGCCCCTCACACGATGTTGGGCCATGTTGAATGTCTTCCTCTTCTTGCTTGCGGCTT
>RCIC01000100.1:0-35206 GCA_018883505.1 Ceratosolen fusciceps
AAGACTAATTCAAATTTATATTTATGAATTTTTTTTATTTTCTTATAAAATCAAAATAGTAGATTATGATTTAATCATATGAAAAATTTTAAATCAGTTTCTTAAAATATAATGAATTGATTATATTTCAATAAATGGTTTTAATAAATTGTTTACAACAAACAACAATTTTCAATTAACAATAGATAACACATATTTCCGTTTGAAATCAATACTAAATGAATTATATAGTTACATTATATCAAATTAAATAATAATATATCTTATTAATAATATAATATATTATAAATATAACAAAATTAAGAATTAATATTTACATTAGTAATTGCTAATAAATATAATAAGTTATTTATGATGTATAATTTTCACTATCGATACAATTTAATTACCTTACTTGTTGAAAAATAATTGTTACATGCATAAGATTTCAGGATGGTTTCAAGATTTAATATATTTTTTTTTATTGTATTCCATTTATTATCAGTTAACATTAAATAATTAAATATAACAATTGTTTAGATTTTTTCATAAATAATTTGATTATTAAATATTTTAAATCTGATTTAAATTCATGAAAATGATCTTTTAAATATCATACCTTGCTCGAGTCGTAGTTCAACTTATACTGATATTGTTAATTCAGTGTCTCCTGTATGGAAATGTAGACAAACACAAATAGGTTGAAAATAAATACGCATAAACCAGTCCGTCCTGATCCTTCTAGCATTAACAAACTACCCTGGAGGCATAGAATTGTACCAGTCGATTGGAGGGGTTGTACCTTTTGCAAAGAGGAGGATCATACTGGGCAGTAGGATGATTCCACTGAACAGTCAAATGAATAAGCTCCGCCTCTGTAACCGCCTCTTACCATATAACTACAGTGATATTTTGCTATATATTTACGCATGCGTAGTCGATGAATATACCATCTCATAATTTTAGCTTTGCCAATAATATTTAAGATTTACAAAAAAATAACTTTTTTTTTACTTTTGAAAACAATTTATTTTATTATTTTTATTATTATTATTATTTTTATTTTATTATTATTATTATAAAATATAATTTTTTTAAATTTATTCGTCATTATTAATAAATATTAAGAAATAACTTTAGATTAAGGGAGTGTATTAATTATTAAAGAATTTATTATTTATAAATTATACAATTTTATTTAACTTACAAAAAAATAGTTTTATATTTATAATATAAAGCAAACAAAATTGTACAAGAATATGATGTCTGTTTATTCGCCTAAATAATTATAATATAATATAATATAATAAAATAGCATTACTATGTTTTAATTTAATATTGTAAAACTAAGTATCGCAACGTACCTCCAATATGAATAAATATATTAGGATAAAATATTAGTATAAAATAAGTATATAATAACACTAATTTCTAATTTTATTAAACTCTTACATAAAAATTTAAAATAATTAATAATAAAAAATTACATTATTGATTACAAAATATTGTATAAATTTTTTAAATGTAAAGATAAATTTTTTTTTCTATAACCGATTAAATAAATTGTTATTTTAATTGACAATAAAAAAATAATTTACGTACATTTATTATAAATTTTAATTATCTATAAATTGTAGGGTAATATTTAAAATTTCATTTATAATTTATTATTATTATAATCATTATTCTTAGTATAAATTACCAAATTAATTACAAAACCATAATATAGATACAAATAAAAGAATTCGATATTTAAAATTAGAAATTTATTTATATTATAAACGAAGATTATATTTTACAATAACATTATATATATTTTTTAAAAGTAAAACACTATATTTAAATTAAATTTTATTCCAATGCTTTTACTTTTCATGTTAATTATTAAAGTATTTTAATTAATAAGATTTATTATTATACCTTTTAACAATAAAGTGTCAGAATTAATTTTTTATAGAATTAAATCATTGCGAATCATTGCTTTTAATGAATAAAAATTTTTAACTCTAATATCTTTTAAGCGTATGTTTTAATGAAAATATAATTTCTACTTTTTATTAAATTTATATATTTACTATTTTTGTTATATATATAATTATTTATATATTTATTATTGCATCTTGCTTAGAAAGTAAAGAAAAATTTCGTAACAAATTTTCGTAACAAAACTTTCATTCGTAGGTTCACAATAATACATTTATAATAAACGGATATATAAACAGAAAAAACTTATGTAATACACATCGGGTTGAATGACAATGTATAATGTAATAAAGTTTACAAGTAATGCATGCTATTAAAAAAGTGAATTAGTAAATTCTATATAAATAAAAATAATATCGTACTGATACTAATATGTGTAATTCATATTAAAAAAATTTATGTTATAACCATTCTATAAAAAATGAATCAATATTCTATTTTAATTATAAATTGATTGATAAACGAAAATATAAATTAAGTGCGAACTTAATTGAAGGAGAAACAAATTAAATTTTTTACTGTTTAAATATATAAATCTATTAAATATATATAGTATTTGTTAATAATTAATTAATAATTAATCTAACTTTTAATTGTAATATTGTATATTTTTTACATAATCAATTAATATGTAAAAAAAAAAATTTAATTATACAAGACTAATTGAATGTAATATGTAATTTATTTGTGTAATATGTAAAAATCTAGAAATAATGATTCAGCGTCAATTAATTCGAAATGCTACATGCATAATAGAATATTTAGTAAATTATTGAATAAATATTTTAAATTTTAAATATTAAATAGATTCATATTTACAAAAAAATATGAAATTTTTAAATTGAATAATACAATCTTCAATTAAATTTTTGAATATTATATAAATAATTTAATCTATATTCAATTATTTGTAAAGAAACAATATTTATATAATTACATAAATATTTTTATTGTTTAAAAAGACAGAAACTTATTACTATGTAAATATTAATGCATTTAAATTTATTTAAATTAATTTGTTTTAAAGCAATTACTTCAAGTTAGTAAAATAATAAATATTGATCTACGTCTTAATTAACAAATTTAAAATATAAATTAAATATAATAAAATTTTTAGTTAGATTTCACATTTAGAACAAATCTTATTATTTTATAAAAATAAAAATTAGTTTTATTGTAATCTGACACTTTTAATATATAATCTCATAATATGTTTAAATCTAGGTAAATAAATTTTCTAAATTTAAAAAGTTTATATAAATATGTTTATTTGAATTAATTAATTTATTTGATATACTAAGTACCTAATAAAGAACTTACAAAATCCATTATGTAACGCATTTTTTAAATTTACGTATTAATTATTGAATATATTATATAATTCTGAAAAATATATTTGTATTTATTTTCATTATACCTTAACATAACCTGTTTCTTTTTAATATCAGATTGCAATATATTTTATTTATTATTAAAATCTAACACATTATTATAATAACATGTATTTTATTGTAAATATATTATTAAATATATTATAAAAATATTATATTAAACAATTTTTTAAAGTTTTATTTAGTATAATTTAAATGTAATTGGTAAGTTTAATTTAGTTTTAGTAGAAAATATTTCATTCTATTATTATATATAATACTTCAACTTCACCTACTGCTTTGCCTCTCCTCTGCGCTTTTAGTTCTTTCTTTCCCCATCATGCTTCATTTATTTCCCCGCCTCATCATCCGTCCGTTATTTCTATTTACTCCTTCCTGTCGAATTACCAAACAATTAGGCTCGACTTTCCATGCTCCACACTCAGCCTACTTCTCCACTCCCCGTCTTCGACTGGTCATGTTCGCTTTTCCTTTCAAATAATAGAGAAACAATTCAATGTGCCATTTTCTCTCTTTTATACCTACATTACCTCTTTGTTATACATCCTTTTTATTGACCGCCCACTCATATCCCGTCCCCTTCCTCCCAATCCTCCTCATTTATCCTTCCCTGCCTGTAGTTCCGCATCCTGTCTTCGTGTCACTATTCAGTTGCGTTTGGATCCCCCTCATTATCTGTCCGCTCCCGCATTAAGCTTACTTTTATCATATTCATAACCTTCCACCTCGTTTTCCCGACCTCTTTGACTCTCGCCTTTTGCCTCTACGCCCACTGTCTCTCTTTAAATCTTTATCTTTTTAAATTCATTCAGCTTAATATTAATTTAAGTTTCATATAACTAGTACCAATACATTTATATGAATTCCACAAAATACTATGTAATAAAATATATCTTATTTAAAACTTATAAATGTTTTTAAATAACACTAAAATTTTTTAAATTGGATTTAACATAGAGAGCCAAAGCAGGGAGGCCAAAGGGCCGGGAAGAAAAGGAAGGAGGGAGGAAAGGGAGGAGGGGGGGGGAAGGAGAAGGAGGGCCGCAAGGGGAGGACAAAGGAGAAAGGAGGGAAAAAAGAAGGGGAAGGCGAAAGAGAAAGACCGAGAAAAAGGAGAGAGGGAGGGAGAGAAGGGCAGCAGAGCACGGAAAGGGGGGGGGGGGGAAAGGGGGAAGAGAGCAAGGGGAAAAACGGGCAGAAGGACGGGAAGGGAAAAGGAGGGGGACGAAAAAGACAGAGAGAGGGAAGACGGGGACAAGAAGGGACGCAGGGGGAAAAGAGGAGGGCGAGGAGAAGGGGAAGAAGACGAGGGAGGGAAGGCACGAGAGGCCGAAGGAGGAGGGAGGAAGAACAGGAGGCGAAAAGACAGGAAGAAAGAAGACCGGGGGGGGGGCGGAAACGAAAAAGAAGGGAGGGGAGGGGACCAAAGAAAAGCGGGGCAGGGGGGAACAGAGGGAAGAAAAAGGAGGGGGAGGGGAAAACAAAGACAAGCAAGGGGAAGGGAAAGGACGAAGGCAGGCGAGCCCGGGGGCAGGGGAGGAAAGGCAGACACAAAGGAAGGCCGGCACCAAGCGAGAGGAGGCGGGCCACGGGGCGGCGGCCCCCCACCGAAAGGAGCCCCGAGGGAGGAGGCGGGGGCAACGCCGGCCACCCGGGCGAAGGCCGGGACAGAGGACAAGGGGCCAGGGGCACAGACACAGGGGGGGGGGGGGGGAACACGGACAACGGGACGGGGGCCCGGGAGGGAAGGAGCGGGGAGAGAAGAAGAAGAAGAAGAAAGAAGGAACGGAGAGAGGGGGAAAAAGGGAAGGGGGGGGGGGCGACGAAGGGGAAGCGGGGGGGGGCAGGGAAAGGACAGAGGGCAAGAGAGACAGGGCGGAAGCAGGAAAAAAGGGAGGGGGAGAGAGAAAAGGGAGAGTGATGCAACGGTGGGAAGAGGAAAAGGCCGAGGGAAGGGGGAGAAAGGAGAGGGAGACACGGAGAAGAAAAAGCACGGCGGAAGAGGAAAAGGAAACGGGAGGGCAAGCAGACGGAGGGGCGGACAGAAAAGACCGAGGGAGCAAAAGGAGGGAAAGAGCAAACGACGTAACGAGGGAAAACAAAAACAGGAAGGGAGGCGGAACGGAGAGAACAAAGACGGGAAGGAGAGAAACAGGGGAGGAAAAAGAAAGGAGCCAGACGAAGAAGGGGGGGAGGGACGGGCAGGAGAAGGGAGAAGACGAGGGAGAAGAGGGAAAAAGGGGGAAAAGAAGGAAGGGAGGCGCGCAGGGCCAGAAGAAGGAGAAGGGGAGGAAGAGGGGGGAAAGACGGGGAAGGAGGGGAGGGGAGGGGGACGAGGAAGCAACAGGGGGCGCGGGCGGGAGGGGGGCGGGGGAGAGACGAGAACGACGAGAAGGACAGAAGGGGGAAGGACCCGTCGGGGAGTGCCCAGCGGAGTGGCGAGGCCGCATCGGGGTGCCGGCCGCCGCGTGGGAGACGCCCGGCGACACCGAGGACACGGACGCGGCCGGACCCGCAGGAGCACCGGGAACGGGGCGGGCGGGGAATCAGGGGCCCAGGGGGACAC
The DNA here is from genome assembly GCA_018883505.1 of Ceratosolen fusciceps. Lineage (NCBI taxonomy): Eukaryota > Metazoa > Arthropoda > Insecta > Hymenoptera > Agaonidae > Ceratosolen > Ceratosolen fusciceps. The sequence goes on from RCIC01000100.1 coordinate 5,920, forward strand.
AGCACCAATTACAGGAGGAAGCAGGGAGCAAGGAAGGGCGGGGAAAGAAACAGGGTGGAGCCGGGAGAGACGGGGTACGGGGCGGAGCAGGGGCCACGACAAAAAGAAGTAAAAGAAAAAGGGAAGAACAAAACTAAGGGGAAGACAAACGGGGACGGGGCGGAGAGGGGCAGAGAAAAGCGGAGGGGAGGGGGGACGGCGGGGAAACAGAAGCTGCACAAAAAAAAAGCGAGGAGAAAAAGAAGGGAAAAGGCAGGGAGACGACACAGAGAAAAGGAGAGTGAAAGGAACACGTAGAAGGGGGTGCAAAAAAGGAGCGAATAAAGGACGAACGACGTGAAAAGGGGAAGCTAAATGACGAACTTTACGAATATTATGGAATAATTTTCATCTTTCATAAGATTTTAAAATTCGATTTGTAATAATCATAAATAAAAACTTAGAATGTAACTAGTTAATAAAAAAAAGAATAATAGTTAGTGTGCTGAATTGTATAAAATGTCGATATTACGATAGTATTGTTGAAAAAGCAGATAAACAAAGATTTCATCAAGTAATTTCATAGAAATGATTCCAAATTATAATATCTATAATATAATTATGGTGATATTTTAAAACATTATCAATAATCAAGATCATCATGCGCGCTAATAATTTTTTATCAGCGTACAGAATAGAAAGGGACCTGCAGAAAAAAAGTATCGCGATATCGCCTGTATTATAGTTATTTAAATCCTTAGTCCGGCCGACCATCAAGCAGAGCCTCATGGATACTGTAGTGGCTTTGAATTGGTGAAAAGCAGGAGCGTATGTTACGCTAGCTGCTACTTTACTCAAAAAATGCCACCGACGTATTTCAAATAAACTGGACGCCTTCAAGAATGCTATCGGAGACATGAAAGGTGAGCCGGTAGTGTCTAAGAACTTTAATGGCAAGGCTATCGATTGAGGAGAACCTGTGGCTGACTTCAGAAGACGAGTTCTGGTCATGGCATCCAGGATAAAACTGGTGATTCCATAGCGACCTTTCGGAGGTTCGGTTATAGGCAGACCATGCCCAAGATCTCTTTTGCGGCAGAACTTCTGGCCGTAAGGGTGCGGGATTGGCGATTGAACAAAGACTGTACAGTCAGTGATCACAAGTACATCACGTTCTGCATTGGTAATGTGTAGCCAGTCAGAGCGACGATCATACGCCGTTCTTCCAGATGCCTCATTGCGAGGATGGATGACGAACTATTTTCCATACCCTAGAGTACGAACAGTGAATCTTAGTTGAGATGCCAAGGAGCGGAACACCCTCTGAACGAGTAGAAGCACAGATTAACGTAACGATGCGCTTAATCTACGAAGCTTGCAAGGGGCAATACCGAGGATGTCTGTGAGAAAAATTCGTTTATCGGTTTATTGGTAGACGGACGAGATCCGGTTAGACGAATAACCTAAAAAACACGGTGTTTTGACTGTGATATATTTTTTATGATCGCCAAGAAAATTCTTCAAGAGGACCATCAAAGATAGTAAGCGCCACTGCTGAAAGAAGCTGAGAAAAGATCTTAACACAGATCCGTGGAGGCTAAGGTCATCGCCCGCAAACTGATGACATTCATCAAGAGCCCACCTATGAGCAAGTCGGTGATGGACAGGATTGTCTATGCCCTTTTTCTCACATATCTCGTTCGAAGGGATAAGCCCGCGGTTCTATTTAGTTTTGACGCTTCGCCGTCTTCTGGTAGAGGTCCTGAAAACGGTGGCTAAGAATCATCCTTAACTATTCCCCACGATGTATGACTCGTGCCTTCGGATGGGAATTTTTTTACTTTCGTTACAAGAAGGCGAAACTTGTGCAGGTAAGTAATGACAAGGGATCGCAGGATGTTCTGTCGTCGTATAGAATATCAGTTTTTTGTGTATTTGAGCACATTATCTATTAAGTATATTCAAACTTTGATTATTTTATTTATATTTTTGTTCTTATTTGACATCTTATTTGACTTTTATATAATGAACTAATGAAAATTTAAATGAATTTTTTCAATTTTATAGTAAACCTAAGTTTCTTTTTACCTAATATGTAGCAATATACGACATTATTTACATCTCTTTCTTTTTTACCATCTCATCTCATCATAAATTAGCAGCGTACGAAAAACCTAAGCACTAATACAGAATCACTAAAAACACACTAATACAGAATAGTCTCAAAACCAAAAAGCGATGAGATATGCAATCTCATTACACACAATCTATCATCGTATCCCTTATTCAAGCATCAACTTATTCTACTCGTAATTCATTATGGAAATTTTTAAAAATTAGAATATTTCTTTAGGACAACCTAATACGCAATTCGTCTTTCCTAATTTATAAATTTTTCAAGGTATTCCATACCTGCAGTTTTAAAATTGAACTCTATAGCTATCTCAACAAAGAACATAACGAGACCACCTTTTTCTTAATGCTCTCCGACCATAGGAATAAAAAATTGCGACAGACGGGTACAAGCAGAGCTATAAACATAATCGCATGAGAATTAGTAATTATATTTAAAAGGCAAATCATATCAATGTAGGGGAAGAAGGATAAATAAATCATTCTATAAATAAAACAAGATGCACGTATTAATCTAAGAATCTTTTTTTTTAAGTGTCTAATAATTTAATTTAAAATTTTAAACTCACATTATATAATCTTGTCTACAATATACTTGAGTATTACGTAGAAAACAAGAGTGCTGATCATGGAGAGGTTTAGAACATGCACAGCATTTAAGGCACTTAGAGTGCCACGTACGACCACCTACGCAAATGACTGTGCGCTCTTGTACACTTTTACCACAACCACCGCAATCCATATCCAATGATTCTTTGATATCAGGTTCAACCAGATTAAAACTTTTATTACTTGGAACATTATTAAGTGATGGTGAAAAAAAATTAACTTTGCATGAAGCACCTTGTTCAATTTCAGCCTACAAAAAGATGATGCAATATGTTAAATAATATATTAATTGAAATCTTATTCTAATAAACATCATATTTTCTTGAATGAGTACAAGCAATTTATAAATTTTTATTATATTTACAATGTATTTTATATCAACATTAATTATTACTATAAATTTTGATTTAAGATTATTTCATATCTGTAATAATTTATAATAATCAAATTAGTTTTTTATATATTTGAAGCATCAAAAATCTTATTTTTTATAGAAAATAATTATTTGTTTTAATTTGTAGCGTTATAATTATTTGTTTTAGTTAATAAGCTATTTATGAAAGTTTTTATTATAATAAGCATTATATCTTTATTTAATATAATTTTTGTCAAATTTTATTGTAAAAAACTTCTATAACTTTTAAATTGAAAATATGTTTGAAATCGTGAAAACTATAATAAATTCGTCAATTTTTTGTTTATGAGCAATAAATTTTACAATATTTCGTAGTGTTTCGTCGTTAATTATTTTTTTTTATTTTTATATTATGTAAATAAATAAGAATATTTTGTAGTTTTTGGTCTTTTATTATTTCAAGACATAATTATTTATTATAACCATATCAATTTTTACGATTTTTAATTACCTTATGTATATATATTGTTTGAATTATTTATATTATTTAGTTTATCTTACTTAACATTTTTTCATTAACTTATTTACAATTTGACTATAAATTTTTCTTTTGAAACAGAGAAAAAGATAAATTTACATAAATCGGTCATGATTCAGTTGGCAAGTAACGACATTTCTATAACAATTTTGTTTTTTAAACTTACAAGACAAATACTGTTAAAAACTAAGACCCATGCTTCTTTTTTTTTAAAGCCACGTATTTTAGTTACCAAGCTGCTAAATGCAACATTTTTTTAACTACTGACATAGCAAGTAACAAATTTTTAAAAACTTGCATAACGCTCAGTAAAAAATTCATATGGAATTTATGCTGATATACCGATTGGTACATTTCGCTTTGTTTTGAACATTGATAAATATATTTGTAACAGAAATAGCGAGATATAATCATATATCGTAATTTAGAAAGCCAAATTTAAAAAGACAATTTTGTTTCAATTTGAATTTTTATAAAATGCACCATAGCTACCAATAGAGTAAGGAAAATGTTACAACTAAATTATTGATATCCGAGTTCAAGGTTGAGACCTTTCATGGCGAATGCGCTATAAACTTTTATTGATGTTTGTGAACAATTGTGTATTTAATTTTTAAAACCAAATGAACTTGTAATGCCGCTGCAGTCGCTTGAAAAGCTATTTCTTTTTTTTATATTTATTTTAATTTCATCGCTTATAATGAATCTCTTATTTTTAGACTACAATCCATGAATCAAATTTTTATTTTATTTCATCAAACAATAAATTTTCTTTTTATATTATAGAAAATCTGATTAGAGGATACTATAAGATTTTTCAATTGATTGTTTTTACTTATAAAAACATTATTCGCAGTTTAGCACTTATATTCAAAATAGTGAAAGTACACCTTCTCCCATACGGACATCCTCTTATGAAAGAAATGTTTACAACGAGCAGATTTTTAGCGTCGACACTTAAAGACTGTAGATCTGTTACAGTCCAATGTTCTTTTATTGCAAGTTGGACTATAGATTAGAGCGGTCTTATAAGCCATAAACGTATATTCTGGATGTATATTCGCCTTCACAACTTAGGCTCCAGGTGGAAAATTTTGCGGATATAAAGATTTTGTTTTTTTTTTCCAGTCAATTAGATCCATGTCATTATTTTGGCATGCAGTGCGAAGTAGTGAGCAATCAACTCTGTCTTGGATCGAGCGGAATTATCACAAGAGAGTTAAAATTATTATTAAAATGTTTAATAGTCCCTGTTAGTTTAAAGAAACTGGGCACCTGTAACTTCTTTGTAAGATGATAAACCTGATGCCAGTAAATATTATTCTATTTTGATACGTACTTTACTAAATATCAATCAGAATTGGTCGTTGCTACTTGTCAATAAGGAGACAGTCAAAGTGAGTTAGCGTTTGTGTGACACCGTCAACTTTTTTTTTCTAGCCAATGCTTTTAGACTAACGGCCGTATAATCCAGCGGAAATTAAAATCCGATAACAAAGAAGAACAATGGAATAAGAATCTCCTCTCAATTGTTATAAGAATAATGCATTTCCGAACTAAAATAAGTATCAACACTTATAAAACTTACTAACGCTTAGAATTATGTTACTTATACGAGCAAGGTTTGCTTATCTAGCAGTCCCCGAGAAAAGATAAGAATGAGAAATCAAAAAATAATACAAAATATTGAAGCTCATCAAAATAAGCAAACACTATTCCTCCAGCCGCTAATTAAGCATAATATTATACCGAAGTCATTGTACGCGAGATATCTGCGCGATCTTTGCAGATTCTTGGTAACTTAAACTCGATGAACGATAAACGTTTTCTCTGCAAACTGGAAATGCTAGTCCAGCAAACAAAACATTCAAACTGCCATTAGCAGAAACTACGTCCGAACCCCTGTGATATCTCTTTTAAACAAATTTTGCTAAAACGCGAAATTACACCTCCTTATTCACAAGAAGAAAAACTAAGTTTCAATCATTCAAACAAGAGGCGTATTATAAATGAAGACCCTTAATCCCTTCGTGGCGCTCCTTGGCTCGTTGTTCACCCGCTATATTACATTTAAGTATAAGGAGTTACTTTGTAAGTTTTATTGAAGTGTTCTAATTAAATTTTATCAATAAACTATCATTAAGAATTGTGAGCAAACGTTGTTTTACTATTATTCGACCCATATACATGACACACGCGACGCGGCGTGCATGCCGTACGTGAAACAGAGAGAAGAGAAGGGCCAAAGCATACAATCCACTCGGCGTCTTATTTCGATATTCTACCAAAGGTAAGCGCCAATTAAGCTCTTTCCTTAAAAATCTAACGTAAAATATTTAAAAATATTTATTATTTTGAAAATATAACATTGGCTCCGTCCCTAGTTATTGAAAGTAAGATCTCAGGCTATAAACGAGGCATCACTTTTCTCGGAAAAGAAAAAAATATGAACAAGGCCAGTATATACATAAAGTGTAATACCAACGTAACAAATTTAGACACTCCGAAGAAATACAACATTCAGCAAAATAAGAATTTTCTCTCTTTATTTTGCCATAGATTTTTAAATTGTAAGAATTTTTTTATTAATTTTTTTTTTATTTAAAATATGCAATCAGCTAAACTTATTTTATCTATTTAAGTAAATTAGAGATATAAATATTTTCTAAAAAACGAATTTCAGATGAAACGGGTATAATGTTAGTACATAAATAAAAATATATTTTTTAATAACTATAAATTATATGATCACTATACTTACCATGGAATATTATTTATGTATTATGTTTGTAATAAAATTTTTATAAATGATGACATTATCTGTAAAAATAAAATAAAATTTTAGTTTATAATACGATTCAATAAATTTTATATCTTTTAATGGGTTGAAATATAATTTTTTAACTTCAACATATATCTATCTATATCTGCATTCAACAACTGTATTTTATATTTTATACTAAATGAGGAATACTGGTCTGTTCGTCTCTTCATTCTTATTGCAATTTTTCACGAAAATACATGAGTACAAGATAAATAACACACAATGTAATATACAAATGATTTCGTAAAAATATATTTATATTGAAAATAGTTAATAAGTGATGTGAGATTTAAATATTTTATTATATTTTTTAATGATATTTTAAGATGATATTTATTCAGTTAAACATGTATTTGACTTATACTAAAATTTTTAACAAACGTGTAATTTAAAAGGGATTGTAATAAGGCAAAACATCTGGATAATTGGCATGATACTCTAACCAGGTAATATAATAAAAACCTACTAATCGGACAGAGAAAAGCAAAGAAATTTCAAAAGTTCTTTAAATTTATACTACATGAGAATTCATTATTTATTAAAAATCAAAATTCAAAGTGAAAATTATAAACCAATCCATTGGCAAACTACATTTTTAGAGTTTTATACATTCCTTACCCTTATCAATCGCGTATCATACAGACTCGTTAATATCACGAGAATTTCACTAATTCTACCTAATTGTTCAGATTTTATTCAAAATAGTTTATTTAAAGCATAAATTGACATGCTCAAACCTAATAATTGTCAATATGGAATTAAAGCGAAATGAAATGCTTGAGATAATAACGAAGATCAACATAATGATATAAAAAAAGATTGAGTATCGAAAATGTTAGATACTTTTGTTAAAATAGTCCATACAACTTTTAATTTATAATTTAACAGACTACCTATATAGTTTTATACTATTAGCTCTTTTTGCTTTTTATTTTGTACATCCAATAAGCATTTGTAAATATATCCTTATCAAGCTAATATCCAATTATTTAATTCTATTATTTCTATGTTTAAGAATATACTTGAAGAAACAAACACTATTTTTATGTAAACTACACTTACATTATTTCTTCACCGATATGATTTATTATTTTGAGAAAAGTAAATTCTCTTTTTAGGAATGATCAAATTAATAGTAATACTAAACGAATGGTTTGGCGTATAGAATCTTAGCGTTTAGAAAAATCAAATATTTTCATAACATTAATACGAAAAAAAAGCATATTAAATAAATTTTGTTGTTTTTTTTTAACTAACATTTCTTACACTATTTATTATCAAATTCATCAAAAAATAATTCGAATGTTTAGTATTCAATATATTTATATTTTAAAAAATATAAAATAAATCGTAGAAAATCATATCAAAAGTAAATATAGTAAATAGATGTTTGATTATAAAAAATTATTTGATCGATAAAATAATAGAAGTGTTCTAAAAGTAAAATTTGTTTAAAAATCTTTAAATGCAATAAAACATTTATAAACTAAAAAAGCGTATCTCAGAAAATTAAGTTTTCATTTTTTGATTAAATTAAATTTCAATAAATAAAGTTATAAATATATTGTATAAAAAAGAAAACAGTACTTTACATTTTCACCAACAGGACTATGTACATATTATATATGTATATATCGTATGTAATTTATTTCATATACAAAATAAATAATTTTATTCATTGTAACATTTAGAACATTTGAAGTATTATCAAAATTACTAATATTTTAATTTATATACTCTTATAACGTGTTAAAGAAAAAAACTGTAGTATCGTATAATTTGAAACTTCTTTTACAATTTTTCTTTTTGTTATTGCTTTCTTTATTATTTTAATGTATTTATTTTATATTAAAGTAATAGTTATTTAATATTAAAGTAATTTTATATTATAAAGTCTTTTTATAAAGTCTAATTTTATATTATATTATAATATAAAGTATAAACAGAATATATATTACTGAAAAATGTTAATTGAAATCTAGCAAAAATATTTGTTATAATATTACTTAATTGATATATATGCATATTTTATTAGGAAATGCACTAATTAAATTAATCGTATATAAATAAGTAAAAGGTACATTCCAAACATAGATAGCTTGGGCTGGTGCCGGGGTCCGCAGGGTGTCTTAAAACAGATTTAAAGGTAAATTAGTAGAATAGACTCTCTCTACCCTATTAGGTTTCTTTATTGTATTTTCGTACAACTACAGTTTCTAATATTATTGTTCTTTACATATTCGAAGTCTTTAATTAATGTCGCAATCTTAAGCTAATGTCTTATGTTTACGAGTTTTTACAGACTTTACATATTTTATAACTACGATTTACGTATATTGGGTTTCACATTTATCTCTACGGCAATGGGTTAGTAACACGGAATATGTGGCTTTAACAGTAATCTCCGGGTATCGCGGATCGTCACGATGGCGCAGGGCTTGGGTCGTCGGCACCATGGGTCATGGGTGCGGAGTTGCGCACTATGGGCAATTCAATTCTGGCTACCAGGAAATACAGGATGCGAGAAACAAAATCAGTGTGTGTTGTATGCACCAACTAATACCACTATTATATATAAATTTTATTACATATAAATTTTTTAAATATTAAATTAATTTATTGAAATGCATATTTCTTTTTATATTATAGGTTTAATGCATTCAAGCTTTAAAAATTTAATTATTTATTTTGCTTGCTATTACATAATAAATAATATAGTGTAATATTGTATTAATTATGTAAGAAGCATGCAAATAAAATTTAAAGTGCATTCTGATTATATATAAATGTTACTGAATTTTATAATTTTAGAACTAAACATTTCAAAAAAAGTAAAAATACTGTAGAATATTTTGAGTTATATATTTCAAATTAGTAAAATGAATGTTGTTAGACTAATTAATTTAACTGTTAGTGTATAACACTGCATAACCATGCATTTATAAAATTTCTATGAAAATATAATTATGCAGACCCTAAATAAAATTACTATCATTATACAAAGGAGAAAATAACACCATGGTAATCATCCGATAAAATGATCACAATGCTTGCTACGTATTGAAATTATTCAATTCTTAGATAAACTAAAAATTATTATTTAAGCCGAATTTAAGCCTAATTGTAATATCCTAATTTGTTTAAATAAAACCTTTTTTTTAATACTAATCATAGCATTGATTGCATCTTTTTTGTAAAGTTAAAAGAACATTTGTATTAAATAATATTAATTATTTATTTGATGCTGTAGGTTTTAAAAGAAAATATATTATTTTTATATTCATAAATTTAGTATCAGTATCTTTTAAAATGCAAGTATATACTTCTTTTATTTTTCTTAATTTTTTCATACTTTATTAAATGTTATTAAATAATAAAACTATATAAATAAACTAGATAATTAAAATAAGATATAATTACACTATCAATTTCAGAATAATACTATATATATATATATATAGTGTCCTCTCTTAGCAAAATATGTAAAATTATAGTGCAAGTCGTTAAAAATCAGAAATTATAGGATTAATTTGGAATATAGTGAAAGAATGATAAAATTAAGATATTGCTTTACATGTCTTTTCTACATATTTAATATAAATTATATATTTAAATTTTGTATCGAACTTTTAAATTCATAAAATCGAATAGAATTTTATTTATTAAGCTTACAAATGTATAGAATTGAGGTATAAAAACAATATAAATAACTATTTTTCTTATTTCAGTTTGTTATTGTATTATTAATAAGCTGAATTATATTATTAGTAAACTGAATTTTACGTGGTAAAGGATGAGAATACGATACGTAATTAGTAATCGTAAATTTAATTTATTAAATGTTATTCTAACATAAAATAGAAAACAATTTGTTTAATAAGATGGTATGATATGTTTAAATATTTTATATCTTTTCTTGATATAGTTTTCCCATATCATGTTATATATAAATTAGAAATATAACAGATAAACTTAATAAATATTGATGATGAACGTAATAAATTTTTTCTTTAAAGCTTACTAAATATTGCGAGCCTTGATGTTTTGTAAAAATAATTCATAACTTCAAATTAATATATCGATTCAATATAAAATAAGCTAATAAATATATAAAAATTTATTTAATTAATAATTATAATCAAAATTTAAATTTAATATTATATACGTATTATATTCGATATTTATAAATTGTTGATTAAACTTTCAGAATTTCATAAATTTAGTTTATATGGAATTTAAATAATGATATATATTTATAATTAAAAATCATTTCTAATAAGTTATACTGTGTTTCAATTATAGAGATGTAAAATAAAGAAAAATTGATTTATTAGTCTAAACATTTCGTATAGCAACATCTTTTTTAAAATTTATCTATAATTATAAAATAGCAGATAACACCTAAGTAAACATAAAATATTATATATTCTTCTGTTAATTAGTATCTTATGTTAATTAGTATCTTTAAAATCGGATCTACATCGCTATGAATAAAATTTCTTTTTATAATTTAATACTCCGTTAATTGAAAAATATTATCAGACTACCTATTCTAAATAAAAAATTTAATTTAAGATATATAAGAGGTTTAAAGCATATTAAATTTATTTTTAAATTTTGCGCAGAAATTATTTTACACAAAAGTTATCGTCTTGTTTGCATAATAATTTGATAACAATTAGAACTTTTTAAGTTATATTTTATTGATAATTTCCTAATATATTAATATAATTATATTAAAAAGATATATGAAATTTATATAGTATTAATTTAAATGCAAATGTATTCATTACAATATCTTATTTATATCAAATAAATAATATCATTATTTGTTTAAAATAGATTTAAGAAAAAATAGAAACATCTTTCTAACCATATAAAAGCGTATGAATTATTTGTATAGTGTATAAGTCTATAGTAAAAGTGTATATTATTTCAATAACTTTTTCAAGTACATTAGTTTTTAATAGATTTTGCAGATCATAAGACTATTGTTTGAGTATTAGATTTTTAATTTTAATGCAAGAATAAGTTAGATATAATTATCATCAGTGTAATTAGTTATTTTATTAGATAATATAAATTTCATTTTATGTAAAAAATTTACTTATTGGTGAACTATTTTAAACTGTAACTTTATTCATGAAATGAATTTTTAATGACTAAAATCGCAAAATATAAATCTCAAAAAATTAATTATATTTTCTTTTTACAAAAGTGTGCAATTAGAATTGATAATTCTAATAATTTTTATATTGAAATTATTTAATTATATTTAATCAGTTTATTTATTTATATATCTGGATATACGTATGTTAAAAGCCACTATGTAATACAAAAATAATTATTAAAATTTTATGTTAATGTAAAGATATTTAAAAAATTCCAAACAATGAGTCAAAAATTTGTTCAATTTTTTCATTATAACCAATTATAGATAAAATATTATTTTTTTATAAGTTAAATTTCTTATGAATTTAGAAATGTATAAATAAGCGAAATTAAATTTGTTATATTTATTTTGAAATGTTTTAAATAATTTTACATATTTTATTTTATAATTCATTTTATAAAAATAGTTATAATTTAAAAAAATATACTATATACTACTTCAAATTTATTATTTATGAATTTTTTTTATTTTCTTATAAAATCAAAATAGTAGATTATGATTTAATCATATGAAAAATTTTAAATCAGTTTCTTAAAATATAATGAATTGATTATATTTCAATAAATGGTTTTAATAAATTGTTTACAACAAACAACAATTTTCAATTAACAATAGATAACACATATTTCCGTTTGAAATCAATACTAAATGAATTATATAGTTACATTATATCAAATTAAATAATAATATATCTTATTAATAATATAATATATTATAAATATAACAAAATTAAGAATTAATATTTACATTAGTAATTGCTAATAAATATAATAAGTTATTTATGATGTATAATTTTCACTATCGATACAATTTAATTACCTTACTTGTTGAAAAATAATTGTTACATGCATAAGATTTCAGGATGGTTTCAAGATTTAATATATTTTTTTTTATTGTATTCCATTTATTATCAGTTAACATTAAATAATTAAATATAACAATTGTTTAGATTTTTTCATAAATAATTTGATTATTAAATATTTTAAATCTGATTTAAATTCATGAAAATGATCTTTTAAATATCATACCTTGCTCGAGTCGTAGTTCAACTTATACTGATATTGTTAATTCAGTGTCTCCTGTATGGAAATGTAGACAAACACAAATAGGTTGAAAATAAATACGCATAAACCAGTCCGTCCTGATCCTTCTAGCATTAACAAACTACCCTGGAGGCATAGAATTGTACCAGTCGATTGGAGGGGTTGTACCTTTTGCAAAGAGGAGGATCATACTGGGCAGTAGGATGATTCCACTGAACAGTCAAATGAATAAGCTCCGCCTCTGTAACCGCCTCTTACCATATAACTACAGTGATATTTTGCTATATATTTACGCATGCGTAGTCGATGAATATACCATCTCATAATTTTAGCTTTGCCAATAATATTTAAGATTTACAAAAAAATAACTTTTTTTTTACTTTTGAAAACAATTTATTTTATTATTTTTATTATTATTATTATTTTTATTTTATTATTATTATTATAAAATATAATTTTTTTAAATTTATTCGTCATTATTAATAAATATTAAGAAATAACTTTAGATTAAGGGAGTGTATTAATTATTAAAGAATTTATTATTTATAAATTATACAATTTTATTTAACTTACAAAAAAATAGTTTTATATTTATAATATAAAGCAAACAAAATTGTACAAGAATATGATGTCTGTTTATTCGCCTAAATAATTATAATATAATATAATATAATAAAATAGCATTACTATGTTTTAATTTAATATTGTAAAACTAAGTATCGCAACGTACCTCCAATATGAATAAATATATTAGGATAAAATATTAGTATAAAATAAGTATATAATAACACTAATTTCTAATTTTATTAAACTCTTACATAAAAATTTAAAATAATTAATAATAAAAAATTACATTATTGATTACAAAATATTGTATAAATTTTTTAAATGTAAAGATAAATTTTTTTTTCTATAACCGATTAAATAAATTGTTATTTTAATTGACAATAAAAAAATAATTTACGTACATTTATTATAAATTTTAATTATCTATAAATTGTAGGGTAATATTTAAAATTTCATTTATAATTTATTATTATTATAATCATTATTCTTAGTATAAATTACCAAATTAATTACAAAACCATAATATAGATACAAATAAAAGAATTCGATATTTAAAATTAGAAATTTATTTATATTATAAACGAAGATTATATTTTACAATAACATTATATATATTTTTTAAAAGTAAAACACTATATTTAAATTAAATTTTATTCCAATGCTTTTACTTTTCATGTTAATTATTAAAGTATTTTAATTAATAAGATTTATTATTATACCTTTTAACAATAAAGTGTCAGAATTAATTTTTTATAGAATTAAATCATTGCGAATCATTGCTTTTAATGAATAAAAATTTTTAACTCTAATATCTTTTAAGCGTATGTTTTAATGAAAATATAATTTCTACTTTTTATTAAATTTATATATTTACTATTTTTGTTATATATATAATTATTTATATATTTATTATTGCATCTTGCTTAGAAAGTAAAGAAAAATTTCGTAACAAATTTTCGTAACAAAACTTTCATTCGTAGGTTCACAATAATACATTTATAATAAACGGATATATAAACAGAAAAAACTTATGTAATACACATCGGGTTGAATGACAATGTATAATGTAATAAAGTTTACAAGTAATGCATGCTATTAAAAAAGTGAATTAGTAAATTCTATATAAATAAAAATAATATCGTACTGATACTAATATGTGTAATTCATATTAAAAAAATTTATGTTATAACCATTCTATAAAAAATGAATCAATATTCTATTTTAATTATAAATTGATTGATAAACGAAAATATAAATTAAGTGCGAACTTAATTGAAGGAGAAACAAATTAAATTTTTTACTGTTTAAATATATAAATCTATTAAATATATATAGTATTTGTTAATAATTAATTAATAATTAATCTAACTTTTAATTGTAATATTGTATATTTTTTACATAATCAATTAATATGTAAAAAAAAAAATTTAATTATACAAGACTAATTGAATGTAATATGTAATTTATTTGTGTAATATGTAAAAATCTAGAAATAATGATTCAGCGTCAATTAATTCGAAATGCTACATGCATAATAGAATATTTAGTAAATTATTGAATAAATATTTTAAATTTTAAATATTAAATAGATTCATATTTACAAAAAAATATGAAATTTTTAAATTGAATAATACAATCTTCAATTAAATTTTTGAATATTATATAAATAATTTAATCTATATTCAATTATTTGTAAAGAAACAATATTTATATAATTACATAAATATTTTTATTGTTTAAAAAGACAGAAACTTATTACTATGTAAATATTAATGCATTTAAATTTATTTAAATTAATTTGTTTTAAAGCAATTACTTCAAGTTAGTAAAATAATAAATATTGATCTACGTCTTAATTAACAAATTTAAAATATAAATTAAATATAATAAAATTTTTAGTTAGATTTCACATTTAGAACAAATCTTATTATTTTATAAAAATAAAAATTAGTTTTATTGTAATCTGACACTTTTAATATATAATCTCATAATATGTTTAAATCTAGGTAAATAAATTTTCTAAATTTAAAAAGTTTATATAAATATGTTTATTTGAATTAATTAATTTATTTGATATACTAAGTACCTAATAAAGAACTTACAAAATCCATTATGTAACGCATTTTTTAAATTTACGTATTAATTATTGAATATATTATATAATTCTGAAAAATATATTTGTATTTATTTTCATTATACCTTAACATAACCTGTTTCTTTTTAATATCAGATTGCAATATATTTTATTTATTATTAAAATCTAACACATTATTATAATAACATGTATTTTATTGTAAATATATTATTAAATATATTATAAAAATATTATATTAAACAATTTTTTAAAGTTTTATTTAGTATAATTTAAATGTAATTGGTAAGTTTAATTTAGTTTTAGTAGAAAATATTTCATTCTATTATTATATATAATAATTAAAATTTAAAATAATGATATTTGAATTATACTATGCGATTTTATTTATTTATTTACAAATAATTGCTTAATTTAATTAAAAGAATATATCAGTAATTTTTTATATTTACTAATTTAATGTAATATTAAAAAAAAATTATTCTATAATTAAATTATAAATAAATAAGAATTATTATCCACTCAACGTATTCTAATTGTAATTTTTCGATTTTCTTATAAAATAATATAGAAAAAATTCAATGTGACATTTTTCTCTCTTTTAGAATAAATACAATATTTGTTATAAATAATTTTTATTGACATAACAATCATATCAATTAACATTCATAACAATTAATCCTAAATTTATAATTCAACTGAATGTAGTTCAAGAATTCATGTATTCGTGTAAATATTAAGTCTGAGTTTTATAAAAATCATTATATCGTAAGCTCCGAAATTAAGCTTATATTTTTAATATTCATAAAATTAAAAATATTTTCAAGAATTATTTGAATATAGAATTTGAATATAGAAAAATTTATAAATATTTAAATATTTATCTTTTTAAATTCATTTCATATTATATTAATTTAATTTCATATTAAATATTACACAAATTAATTTATATGAATTTCCACAAAAATAATATTAATAAAATATATCTTATTTAAAACTTATAAATTTTTTAAATAACACTAAAATTTTTAAATTGGATTTACATATATATCAAATCATTTATTCCAAATTTCCTGTTATAAGAAATTAATTATTTATTAAATTTATGATGTTTTAAATATATAAGTATGGCTCAATTTTTATTACAAAATATATAAATTATTATAAATAATGTAATTCTAAATATAAAATACCTATAAAATATTATAGATGTATTTATATAATGTCATCATATCACTTAAATTTTTAATTTTTAATAGATCAATTTTAAAAACTTTTTCATAATTACAGTTAATTTAAAATTATGTTTAATAAAAAATACATATAGAGTACTACTGTTTACAATATTTACTCATGTTTAAAATATTATTTCTAATTATAATGTTAATAAGACTGTGATTTTAAATGCACTATATTCTAAGTATTACTTTATTGAATACATTATTTTCTAAAATACATTAATATAATAAGACCATTTGTTTTTTTCTGAAAACTAAAAATAATTTGATTTTACCAAAGAATAGCGGCAGTTTTAACAGATTTATAAAAATGATTTTTATTGAGTAACAGACAATCGAAGTGTTAATGATAGAATTACGAATTCAATGCTATCCCTTGTGCATTGTATTAAAGTTCAGAACACTAAAGTAAGTCCATTCACCAAGCTATATTATTCGGTCCACTTGTCTTCTGCCCCCGCACCAAATGATCCCCTATGGAAGGATTCTTTGCAACGCCTTCCACCCTTTCTAATCCTGTTACATATTACAATTTTCCATGTGCACATACGACCGTTTGTGGTTGTTAACACTGCACAACTGTACTTTTTCCCTTTATTTTATGTATCTTTTATAGAATACTAATAATATAGAAATATTAACTTATATATTTGTAAAAAATTGAATTTTTTGTGTTCTACCTAAATTTAATCTTTTTTTTTCATTTAAATTACATATTTCAATATATACATTCTTAATCATATAAAAAATTTATTTTTATGATATAAAAGGTATATTTATGCAACTTTTTAAGATTATAAATTCGATTTAATTTTTATTAATTATAGGATACACTTATAATAAAAATCACTTCTTAATATTAAAATTACTCTTTATTTCAATCATACTTATTGTCTTAAATAATAATACCGAGTTTGCAAAATTAGTAAAGAGCAGAACTACTTAACTATTTTAAAACAAAAACATTATTTATTCTGACTTATATAACAAAGAATTTAATTATATAAACATTTTATTAGAAATAAATTATACATACTAATAATTTTGTATTTACTTTCATTATAAGTTATAATACTATTATAATATTTGAAAAATTGTAATAATGAATTTATTCTCTGCATTTCCATAATTATTATGATTTTATTAATATGTTTGAAATACTGTTAATGTAATTTTATTTTTATTTTTACTAGTAAGCACATTTTTCTTCGTTTCTTTAGTTTCTTGTATAGACTATAAAATAATATAATTACAATAATTTTAATTACTTTGTAATGATACAGCTCTGACTCCGCATTATCACCTGAACGGTGCTTGCTTGAATCAGGGTCCAGTGGGACACATGCACAGTTCAGGATAAATCATTTAGCAAGTAAGTTCTGGTAAGAAAAAGTTTTTATTCCTTTATATACGGTGTACTTGTGCTATCAGTTGCACTACAAAAAAAGAAGGAAAAATAAAAATGTAAGAAAAAAAACTAATTGGAATACAAACTTGTACTTTTCTTATTATTGGCAGAGTAAAATCTTATTTTATTTTTACTGCTTTTAAACATAAGCTTCACAAAAAAAAATCGAGGATAAAATATGAATTAATGTCATTTTATACTTACACATATAAAATGATATTTGAAATGAACACTTATAAGTGGTTTCAAAAAATTATCGTGAACTAAAAGGTAACTAACGACGTTAAATTTTACGCTAAATGACGAACTTTACGAATATTATGGAATAATTTTCATCTTTCATAAGATTTTAAAATTCGATTTGTAATAATCATAAATAAAAACTTAGAATGTAACTAGTTAATAAAAAAAAGAATAATAGTTAGTGTGCTGAATTGTATAAAATGTCGATATTACGATAGTATTGTTGAAAAAGCAGATAAACAAAGATTTCATCAAGTAATTTCATAGAAATGATTCCAAATTATAATATCTATAATATAATTATGGTGATATTTTAAAACATTATCAATAATCAAGATCATCATGCGCGCTAATAATTTTTTATCAGCGTACAGAATAGAAAGGGACCTGCAGAAAAAAAGTATCGCGATATCGCCTGTATTATAGTTATTTAAATCCTTAGTCCGGCCGACCATCAAGCAGAGCCTCATGGATACTGTAGTGGCTTTGAATTGGTGAAAAGCAGGAGCGTATGTTACGCTAGCTGCTACTTTACTCAAAAAATGCCACCGACGTATTTCAAATAAACTGGACGCCTTCAAGAATGCTATCGGAGACATGAAAGGTGAGCCGGTAGTGTCTAAGAACTTTAATGGCAAGGCTATCGATTGAGGAGAACCTGTGGCTGACTTCAGAAGACGAGTTCTGGTCATGGCATCCAGGATAAAACTGGTGATTCCATAGCGACCTTTCGGAGGTTCGGTTATAGGCAGACCATGCCCAAGATCTCTTTTGCGGCAGAACTTCTGGCCGTAAGGGTGCGGGATTGGCGATTGAACAAAGACTGTACAGTCAGTGATCACAAGTACATCACGTTCTGCATTGGTAATGTGTAGCCAGTCAGAGCGACGATCATACGCCGTTCTTCCAGATGCCTCATTGCGAGGATGGATGACGAACTATTTTCCATACCCTAGAGTACGAACAGTGAATCTTAGTTGAGATGCCAAGGAGCGGAACACCCTCTGAACGAGTAGAAGCACAGATTAACGTAACGATGCGCTTAATCTACGAAGCTTGCAAGGGGCAATACCGAGGATGTCTGTGAGAAAAATTCGTTTATCGGTTTATTGGTAGACGGACGAGATCCGGTTAGACGAATAACCTAAAAAACACGGTGTTTTGACTGTGATATATTTTTTATGATCGCCAAGAAAATTCTTCAAGAGGACCATCAAAGATAGTAAGCGCCACTGCTGAAAGAAGCTGAGAAAAGATCTTAACACAGATCCGTGGAGGCTAAGGTCATCGCCCGCAAACTGATGACATTCATCAAGAGCCCACCTATGAGCAAGTCGGTGATGGACAGGATTGTCTATGCCCTTTTTCTCACATATCTCGTTCGAAGGGATAAGCCCGCGGTTCTATTTAGTTTTGACGCTTCGCCGTCTTCTGGTAGAGGTCCTGAAAACGGTGGCTAAGAATCATCCTTAACTATTCCCCACGATGTATGACTCGTGCCTTCGGATGGGAATTTTTTTACTTTCGTTACAAGAAGGCGAAACTTGTGCAGGTAAGTAATGACAAGGGATCGCAGGATGTTCTGTCGTCGTATAGAATATCAGTTTTTTGTGTATTTGAGCACATTATCTATTAAGTATATTCAAACTTTGATTATTTTATTTATATTTTTGTTCTTATTTGACATCTTATTTGACTTTTATATAATGAACTAATGAAAATTTAAATGAATTTTTTCAATTTTATAGTAAACCTAAGTTTCTTTTTACCTAATATGTAGCAATATACGACATTATTTACATCTCTTTCTTTTTTACCATCTCATCTCATCATAAATTAGCAGCGTACGAAAAACCTAAGCACTAATACAGAATCACTAAAAACACACTAATACAGAATAGTCTCAAAACCAAAAAGCGATGAGATATGCAATCTCATTACACACAATCTATCATCGTATCCCTTATTCAAGCATCAACTTATTCTACTCGTAATTCATTATGGAAATTTTTAAAAATTAGAATATTTCTTTAGGACAACCTAATACGCAATTCGTCTTTCCTAATTTATAAATTTTTCAAGGTATTCCATACCTGCAGTTTTAAAATTGAACTCTATAGCTATCTCAACAAAGAACATAACGAGACCACCTTTTTCTTAATGCTCTCCGACCATAGGAATAAAAAATTGCGACAGACGGGTACAAGCAGAGCTATAAACATAATCGCATGAAAATTAGTAATTATATTTAAAAGGCAAATCATATCAATGTAGGGGAAGAAGGATAAATAAATCATTCTATAAATAAAACAAGATGCACGTATTAATCTAAGAATCTTTTTTTTTAAGTGTCTAATAATTTAATTTAAAATTTTAAACTCACATTATATAATCTTGTCTACAATATACTTGAGTATTACGTAGAAAACAAGAGTGCTGATCATGGAGAGGTTTAGAACATGCACAGCATTTAAGGCACTTAGAGTGCCACGTACGACCACCTACGCAAATGACTGTGCGCTCTTGTACACTTTTACCACAACCACCGCAATCCATATCCAATGATTCTTTGATATCAGGTTCAACCAGATTAAAACTTTTATTACTTGGAACATTATTAAGTGATGGTGAAAAAAAATTAACTTTGCATGAAGCACCTTGTTCAATTTCAGCCTACAAAAAGATGATGCAATATGTTAAATAATATATTAATTGAAATCTTATTCTAATAAACATCATATTTTCTTGAATGAGTACAAGCAATTTATAAATTTTTATTATATTTACAATGTATTTTATATCAACATTAATTATTACTATAAATTTTGATTTAAGATTATTTCATATCTGTAATAATTTATAATAATCAAATTAGTTTTTTATATATTTGAAGCATCAAAAATCTTATTTTTTATAGAAAATAATTATTTGTTTTAATTTGTAGCGTTATAATTATTTGTTTTAGTTAATAAGCTATTTATGAAAGTTTTTATTATAATAAGCATTATATCTTTATTTAATATAATTTTTGTCAAATTTTATTGTAAAAAACTTCTATAACTTTTAAATTGAAAATATGTTTGAAATCGTGAAAACTATAATAAATTCGTCAATTTTTTGTTTATGAGCAATAAATTTTACAATATTTCGTAGTGTTTCGTCGTTAATTATTTTTTTTTATTTTTATATTATGTAAATAAATAAGAATATTTTGTAGTTTTTGGTCTTTTATTATTTCAAGACATAATTATTTATTATAACCATATCAATTTTTACGATTTTTAATTACCTTATGTATATATATTGTTTGAATTATTTATATTATTTAGTTTATCTTACTTAACATTTTTTCATTAACTTATTTACAATTTGACTATAAATTTTTCTTTTGAAACAGAGAAAAAGATAAATTTACATAAATCGGTCATGATTCAGTTGGCAAGTAACGACATTTCTATAACAATTTTGTTTTTTAAACTTACAAGACAAATACTGTTAAAAACTAAGACCCATGCTTCTTTTTTTTTAAAGCCACGTATTTTAGTTACCAAGCTGCTAAATGCAACATTTTTTTAACTACTGACATAGCAAGTAACAAATTTTTAAAAACTTGCATAACGCTCAGTAAAAAATTCATATGGAATTTATGCTGATATACCGATTGGTACATTTCGCTTTGTTTTGAACATTGATAAATATATTTGTAACAGAAATAGCGAGATATAATCATATATCGTAATTTAGAAAGCCAAATTTAAAAAGACAATTTTGTTTCAATTTGAATTTTTATAAAATGCACCATAGCTACCAATAGAGTAAGGAAAATGTTACAACTAAATTATTGATATCCGAGTTCAAGGTTGAGACCTTTCATGGCGAATGCGCTATAAACTTTTATTGATGTTTGTGAACAATTGTGTATTTAATTTTTAAAACCAAATGAACTTGTAATGCCGCTGCAGTCGCTTGAAAAGCTATTTCTTTTTTTTATATTTATTTTAATTTCATCGCTTATAATGAATCTCTTATTTTTAGACTACAATCCATGAATCAAATTTTTATTTTATTTCATCAAACAATAAATTTTCTTTTTATATTATAGAAAATCTGATTAGAGGATACTATAAGATTTTTCAATTGATTGTTTTTACTTATAAAAACATTATTCGCAGTTTAGCACTTATATTCAAAATAGTGAAAGTACACCTTCTCCCATACGGACATCCTCTTATGAAAGAAATGTTTACAACGAGCAGATTTTTAGCGTCGACACTTAAAGACTGTAGATCTGTTACAGTCCAATGTTCTTTTATTGCAAGTTGGACTATAGATTAGAGCGGTCTTATAAGCCATAAACGTATATTCTGGATGTATATTCGCCTTCACAACTTAGGCTCCAGGTGGAAAATTTTGCGGATATAAAGATTTTGTTTTTTTTTTCCAGTCAATTAGATCCATGTCATTATTTTGGCATGCAGTGCGAAGTAGTGAGCAATCAACTCTGTCTTGGATCGAGCGGAATTATCACAAGAGAGTTAAAATTATTATTAAAATGTTTAATAGTCCCTGTTAGTTTAAAGAAACTGGGCACCTGTAACTTCTTTGTAAGATGATAAACCTGATGCCAGTAAATATTATTCTATTTTGATACGTACTTTACTAAATATCAATCAGAATTGGTCGTTGCTACTTGTCAATAAGGAGACAGTCAAAGTGAGTTAGCGTTTGTGTGACACCGTCAACTTTTTTTTTCTAGCCAATGCTTTTAGACTAACGGCCGTATAATCCAGCGGAAATTAAAATCCGATAACAAAGAAGAACAATGGAATAAGAATCTCCTCTCAATTGTTATAAGAATAATGCATTTCCGAACTAAAATAAGTATCAACACTTATAAAACTTACTAACGCTTAGAATTATGTTACTTATACGAGCAAGGTTTGCTTATCTAGCAGTCCCCGAGAAAAGATAAGAATGAGAAATCAAAAAATAATACAAAATATTGAAGCTCATCAAAATAAGCAAACACTATTCCTCCAGCCGCTAATTAAGCATAATATTATACCGAAGTCATTGTACGCGAGATATCTGCGCGATCTTTGCAGATTCTTGGTAACTTAAACTCGATGAACGATAAACGTTTTCTCTGCAAACTGGAAATGCTAGTCCAGCAAACAAAACATTCAAACTGCCATTAGCAGAAACTACGTCCGAACCCCTGTGATATCTCTTTTAAACAAATTTTGCTAAAACGCGAAATTACACCTCCTTATTCACAAGAAGAAAAACTAAGTTTCAATCATTCAAACAAGAGGCGTATTATAAATGAAGACCCTTAATCCCTTCGTGGCGCTCCTTGGCTCGTTGTTCACCCGCTATATTACATTTAAGTATAAGGAGTTACTTTGTAAGTTTTATTGAAGTGTTCTAATTAAATTTTATCAATAAACTATCATTAAGAATTGTGAGCAAACGTTGTTTTACTATTATTCGACCCATATACATGACACACGCGACGCGGCGTGCATGCCGTACGTGAAACAGAGAGAAGAGAAGGGCCAAAGCATACAATCCACTCGGCGTCTTATTTCGATATTCTACCAAAGGTAAGCGCCAATTAAGCTCTTTCCTTAAAAATCTAACGTAAAATATTTAAAAATATTTATTATTTTGAAAATATAACATTGGCTCCGTCCCTAGTTATTGAAAGTAAGATCTCAGGCTATAAACGAGGCATCACTTTTCTCGGAAAAGAAAAAAATATGAACAAGGCCAGTATATACATAAAGTGTAATACCAACGTAACAAATTTAGACACTCCGAAGAAATACAACATTCAGCAAAATAAGAATTTTCTCTCTTTATTTTGCCATAGATTTTTAAATTGTAAGAATTTTTTTATTAATTTTTTTTTTATTTAAAATATGCAATCAGCTAAACTTATTTTATCTATTTAAGTAAATTAGAGATATAAATATTTTCTAAAAAACGAATTTCAGATGAAACGGGTATAATGTTAGTACATAAATAAAAATATATTTTTTAATAACTATAAATTATATGATCACTATACTTACCATGGAATATTATTTATGTATTATGTTTGTAATAAAATTTTTATAAATGATGACATTATCTGTAAAAATAAAATAAAATTTTAGTTTATAATACGATTCAATAAATTTTATATCTTTTAATGGGTTGAAATATAATTTTTTAACTTCAACATATATCTATCTATATCTGCATTCAACAACTGTATTTTATATTTTATACTAAATGAGGAATACTGGTCTTGTTACCGACGGATACGGTAACACGAAAAGGGCAAGAGGAAGGCGCGTCAGGCAGCGTGGGGAGGGGAGTGGAGAGTATAGAAAGTAATTAGGACCGCGAGAGGGGAGGGTCGCTCGCGTCGAAGAAAGAAAAACAAAAGAAAAAATGAAGAGATGATGAGGCGAGGTAGGAGGTGGATGGCGGGAGCATTGTCGGACGTACCAGGAGAAAGAACGGATGGCGATTGCGAGCAGAAGAAGCAAGGACAATATTATCGAATCAAATGGAACCGGACGGAGATGGACGAGAAGAAGGTGACAGAGACCCGAAGCAGGAAAGAAGAGAACCCAGGACTGTGAGACAACGGGGGTAGCAGCGGCGACACGAACGCGAATTGACAGGTTGGTCGTTCAAACCAGCCACCTACACACAAGCGACGCTGCCACGATCCGGCAGGCGACCAGGTGAGAGCATAGACGAATGTAGCCGCGAGGAGCCACGAGGCAACGTCGCAGTCAGCGACAGCCAAGCGCCTGAAGGGAAGGTGGGAGCGCAGCCACAGCGCAAGGGATCAGGCCTCCGCCAAGTTGGCGGAGATTGGCGCCAAGTGGGGTTAGGCCCAAGGCACGTGGCGAGGTCGATAAGAGCGGGAGCCTTCGTATCATCAGAGCAAGCGGGAAATTTAAACGCTTGAATAGTGAACTGCGGCCAGCGGCGACACACGGAAAGGGCAGACGTCGAGGAAAGGGACGAAGACGTGGGAGATCCGATAATAAAGATTAATCGAACAAATGCAGAATGTAGTTCTTCATTCTACCTATTCCCACCTCCCACACCCGTCAGTAACAGGTCTGTTCGTCTCTTCATTCTTATTGCAATTTTTCACGAAAATACATGAGTACAAGATAAATAACACACAATGTAATATACAAATGATTTCGTAAAAATATATTTATATTGAAAATAGTTAATAAGTGATGTGAGATTTAAATATTTTATTATATTTTTTAATGATATTTTAAGATGATATTTATTCAGTTAAACATGTATTTGACTTATACTAAAATTTTTAACAAACGTGTAATTTAAAAGGGATTGTAATAAGGCAAAACATCTGGATAATTGGCATGATACTCTAACCAGGTAATATAATAAAAACCTACTAATCGGACAGAGAAAAGCAAAGAAATTTCAAAAGTTCTTTAAATTTATACTACATGAGAATTCATTATTTATTAAAAATCAAAATTCAAAGTGAAAATTATAAACCAATCCATTGGCAAACTACATTTTTAGAGTTTTAT
Organism: Ceratosolen fusciceps; assembly: GCA_018883505.1. Lineage (NCBI taxonomy): Eukaryota > Metazoa > Arthropoda > Insecta > Hymenoptera > Agaonidae > Ceratosolen > Ceratosolen fusciceps. The sequence goes on from RCIC01000100.1 coordinate 31,702, forward strand.
ACATTCCTTACCCTTATCAATCGCGTATCATACAGACTCGTTAATATCACGAGAATTTCACTAATTCTACCTAATTGTTCAGATTTTATTCAAAATAGTTTATTTAAAGCATAAATTGACATGCTCAAACCTAATAATTGTCAATATGGAATTAAAGCGAAATGAAATGCTTGAGATAATAACGAAGATCAACATAATGATATAAAAAAAGATTGAGTATCGAAAATGTTAGATACTTTTGTTAAAATAGTCCATACAACTTTTAATTTATAATTTAACAGACTACCTATATAGTTTTATACTATTAGCTCTTTTTGCTTTTTATTTTGTACATCCAATAAGCATTTGTAAATATATCCTTATCAAGCTAATATCCAATTATTTAATTCTATTATTTCTATGTTTAAGAATATACTTGAAGAAACAAACACTATTTTTATGTAAACTACACTTACATTATTTCTTCACCGATATGATTTATTATTTTGAGAAAAGTAAATTCTCTTTTTAGGAATGATCAAATTAATAGTAATACTAAACGAATGGTTTGGCGTATAGAATCTTAGCGTTTAGAAAAATCAAATATTTTCATAACATTAATACGAAAAAAAAGCATATTAAATAAATTTTGTTGTTTTTTTTTAACTAACATTTCTTACACTATTTATTATCAAATTCATCAAAAAATAATTCGAATGTTTAGTATTCAATATATTTATATTTTAAAAAATATAAAATAAATCGTAGAAAATCATATCAAAAGTAAATATAGTAAATAGATGTTTGATTATAAAAAATTATTTGATCGATAAAATAATAGAAGTGTTCTAAAAGTAAAATTTGTTTAAAAATCTTTAAATGCAATAAAACATTTATAAACTAAAAAAGCGTATCTCAGAAAATTAAGTTTTCATTTTTTGATTAAATTAAATTTCAATAAATAAAGTTATAAATATATTGTATAAAAAAGAAAACAGTACTTTACATTTTCACCAACAGGACTATGTACATATTATATATGTATATATCGTATGTAATTTATTTCATATACAAAATAAATAATTTTATTCATTGTAACATTTAGAACATTTGAAGTATTATCAAAATTACTAATATTTTAATTTATATACTCTTATAACGTGTTAAAGAAAAAAACTGTAGTATCGTATAATTTGAAACTTCTTTTACAATTTTTCTTTTTGTTATTGCTTTCTTTATTATTTTAATGTATTTATTTTATATTAAAGTAATAGTTATTTAATATTAAAGTAATTTTATATTATAAAGTCTTTTTATAAAGTCTAATTTTATATTATATTATAATATAAAGTATAAACAGAATATATATTACTGAAAAATGTTAATTGAAATCTAGCAAAAATATTTGTTATAATATTACTTAATTGATATATATGCATATTTTATTAGGAAATGCACTAATTAAATTAATCGTATATAAATAAGTAAAAGGTACATTCCAAACATAGATAGCTTGGGCTGGTGCCGGGGTCCGCAGGGTGTCTTAAAACAGATTTAAAGGTAAATTAGTAGAATAGACTCTCTCTACCCTATTAGGTTTCTTTATTGTATTTTCGTACAACTACAGTTTCTAATATTATTGTTCTTTACATATTCGAAGTCTTTAATTAATGTCGCAATCTTAAGCTAATGTCTTATGTTTACGAGTTTTTACAGACTTTACATATTTTATAACTACGATTTACGTATATTGGGTTTCACATTTATCTCTACGGCAATGGGTTAGTAACACGGAATATGTGGCTTTAACAGTAATCTCCGGGTATCGCGGATCGTCACGATGGCGCAGGGCTTGGGTCGTCGGCACCATGGGTCATGGGTGCGGAGTTGCGCACTATGGGCAATTCAATTCTGGCTACCAGGAAATACAGGATGCGAGAAACAAAATCAGTGTGTGTTGTATGCACCAACTAATACCACTATTATATATAAATTTTATTACATATAAATTTTTTAAATATTAAATTAATTTATTGAAATGCATATTTCTTTTTATATTATAGGTTTAATGCATTCAAGCTTTAAAAATTTAATTATTTATTTTGCTTGCTATTACATAATAAATAATATAGTGTAATATTGTATTAATTATGTAAGAAGCATGCAAATAAAATTTAAAGTGCATTCTGATTATATATAAATGTTACTGAATTTTATAATTTTAGAACTAAACATTTCAAAAAAAGTAAAAATACTGTAGAATATTTTGAGTTATATATTTCAAATTAGTAAAATGAATGTTGTTAGACTAATTAATTTAACTGTTAGTGTATAACACTGCATAACCATGCATTTATAAAATTTCTATGAAAATATAATTATGCAGACCCTAAATAAAATTACTATCATTATACAAAGGAGAAAATAACACCATGGTAATCATCCGATAAAATGATCACAATGCTTGCTACGTATTGAAATTATTCAATTCTTAGATAAACTAAAAATTATTATTTAAGCCGAATTTAAGCCTAATTGTAATATCCTAATTTGTTTAAATAAAACCTTTTTTTTAATACTAATCATAGCATTGATTGCATCTTTTTTGTAAAGTTAAAAGAACATTTGTATTAAATAATATTAATTATTTATTTGATGCTGTAGGTTTTAAAAGAAAATATATTATTTTTATATTCATAAATTTAGTATCAGTATCTTTTAAAATGCAAGTATATACTTCTTTTATTCGGAATTTCTTAATTTTTTCATACTTTATTAAATGTTATTAAATAATAAAACTATATAAATAAACTAGATAATTAAAATAAGATATAATTACACTATCAATTTCAGAATAATACTATATATATATATATATAGTGTCCTCTCTTAGCAAAATATGTAAAATTATAGTGCAAGTCGTTAAAAATCAGAAATTATAGGATTAATTTGGAATATAGTGAAAGAATGATAAAATTAAGATATTGCTTTACATGTCTTTTCTACATATTTAATATAAATTATATATTTAAATTTTGTATCGCCCGTTTCCCTTCCTCACCCCTCGCCTCGCATTGCTTCTTCCGCTTGCCCTGTACCGCCTTGCAGGTACGACACACACTCTAACCTCCCCCTATTTTGTTCTTCCGTTTGTTTATTGTAGGCTCCTCCGCGCCTTATACTCATTAGTCAACGAATTGTACGGTGGTCACGGCTAGCGACTACATCGCGCCGTAATTAGTATCGTACCGGTACATTTCTTCAATGTTATTCTAACCTACAATAGAAAACAATTGTTTAATAAAGGTATGATATGTTTAAATAGTATTACTATCTTTGCTTGACTATAGGGGGTGCCCATATCAGGGTGTATATAAGAAATGAGAATAGAAACAAGAAACTTAAGAAAGAGGGATGATGACGGTAGCAATGTTTTGTGAAAACGGCGAAAGATTGCGAGCCTTGGAGGTGTGTAAAAATAATTCATAACGTCAGCCAATGAAGATTATCAGAGGCCCTACGAAAA
>RCIC01000101.1:0-34548 GCA_018883505.1 Ceratosolen fusciceps
TTTTCTGATCGGCACCCACTCAATAGCACTTTGCCATTACAACGCTCAACGGTATGATCCTGCTTTGCAATTAACCCATCCGCTGGCTGCGCCCGGCATAGCTTGGTTAGTCTACAGAGGCACTCTCCAGCGGATGAGCACAACCTTGTCAGCGCACTCAGCTCCTTTTAACACTATCTTCATCCCGTGCTTATTATCCAACCAAAAAAACTCTTAAAAAAAACTTCTTAAATAAAAATACTCCGGGACTCTGGCCTATATGACTCCCGCCGCCACCGTCGCCGCCGGTATCTATAGCCAAACCCTAAGCCACAATCTGCTGTGGCTTATACCCTACACTCTACTCTTCCCACATCTTGTTTATTTTCTGAGCAGACACTTCCATCTGCAACAATCAGCCCGCACCACGCAAATACTCTGGGCCCTTGACTCCTTGCACTGCGGCGCAACCATTACACTCTTGGGATTTTCCATAGTCCCCAGCCTAACCTTCGTACTGACCCTCAGCTTTGGCGCACTCAGTGCCGGCGGTTTGCGTAATACGGCTTTCGTGTTACTGATCTCGGCCAGTTCATGTTTGCTCACCCTCGCCATGCTCAACCCCCAGATCAATCTAGACACTTCGACACTGGAGACCATTGTCTGCCTGGGCTTCGCCACACTGTATATTTGCACAACCGCTTATTTCACCCACCAGCAAGGCATTAATCTTGATTTTGCTCGTAGAGAAATCAAAACAGAGCAGGAGAAAGCCGCTTTTCTGGCACGTAATCTAGCCAAATACCTATCGCCTCAGGTCTGGGAATACATCTTCAGCGGCAACAAGGGCGTGCGTTTGGAAACCCAACGCAAAAAACTCACAGTATTTTTCTCCGACATTAAGGGCTTTACCGAGCTCTCGGAAGAGCTGGAGGCGGAAACCCTTACCGACCTGCTCAACACCTATCTCAACGAAATGTCGAAAATTTGCCTAAAGCACGGCGGCACCATCGACAAATTCATCGGCGACAGCGTCATGGTGTTTTTCGGCGACCCGAGCAGTCAAGGAGCCAAGAAAGATGCGTTTGCAGCGGTCTCCATGGCCATCAGCATGCGCAAATACATGAAGGTACTGCGCCAGCAGTGGCGCGCCCAAGGCATAACCAAGCCCTTGGAGATTCGCATGGGGCTTAATACTGGCTACTGCACCGTAGGTAACTTCGGCGCGGATACGCGCATGGATTACACCATCATTGGCCATGATGTGAATCTCGCCAGTCGCTTGGAGAATGCCGCTGAGGCTGGGGAAATCCTGATATCCCATGAGACCTATTCTTTGGTCAAGGATCTGATCATGTGCCGTGATAAAGGACAGATCAACGTGAAGGGTTTTACCCGCCCGGTACAGATCTACCAGGTCATCGACTTTCATCATGATCTGACCAATAGCCCAAGCTATATCGAGCATGAAATACCGGGTTTTTCCATGTACCTGGACACCACCAATATCCAAAGCTTCGACAAAGAGCGCGTCATCCAAGCCTTACAGCAGGCCGCAGAAAAACTCAAAGACAAGGTTCTTTGGTAAGGCTGTTAGCAGAGACTGCTTAGCCAAGCCAGCCATATCCAGACGACGCAACAGAAGCCGGGTGTCAGCGCGGCTGCCGGCCCATCCGGTGGGCGGCATACAGCGTCAAAGTGAAGACCATCGCCAACAGCAGAAAACTTTGCTGAAAAGCCCGCAGTCCGGCGGCAGCGTCAGCGCCTTCTGCGGCCTGCCGCCACTCAAGAAAAAAGGTCAGCAGATTGATACCCAGCGCCCCTCCCAACTGACGCACAAAACTGATGGCCGATGCGCCCTGGGACAGCTCCGCTGGAGCCAGCGCGTTCAAACTGCCGGCGGTCAGAGCAGGAAACATGATCCCCAGCCCAATGCGCCCCATGCAGGTCCAGAAACACAGGTATAAGAACGAAGTACCAACCTGCAGCCAGCCGAAACCGACACAGGACAGCACTAGCAGGGAAATTCCGATAAGCAGCAACTGTGCACAGGACAACCTGTCGCTGAGCCTGCCTGCGTAAAAAGAGGCCAGCCCCATCAACAAACCTGCGGGCAACAGCAGCAAGCCGGCCAGCCCGGCGCTGTAACCCACGACGCTTTGCAGATACAGGGGGATCAGATAGATAGTGCCATAGAGCCCCAAGCCCAGGGCCAGGGAAACCCAACTAGCATGGCAGAACCCGGACTTACGCCAAAGATGCAGTGCTAGCAACGGATGGCGGCTACCCCAGCTACGCCAGACAAAGCCCAAAAGCCCAGCCCCGCCAAGCACAGCGAGCCAGTAAACCTTGGGCTCATGCCAAGCAAAATCCTGGGCCTCGGCCAGGGCAGCCAACCCGGCGAACAGTCCGATCGAAAGCAAAGCAAGCCCGTATAGATCGAGAAACACTGCATCATTCTGCCGTTCGTTGGGCAGCAGATACTGCCCCATCAGAGCGGCCAGCAGGCAAACCGGCAGCGGTAAGCAAAAAACAGCTTGCCAACCAAAAGCATCGACCAGAAAGCCACTGAGCGTCGGTCCCAAGGACGGAGCCAGCATTACCCCCAGACCAAAAATCCCCAGGGCAGCGCCTCGGCCACTGTGGCTGAACACACGAAAAATTAACACTGTCGCCAAAGGTTGAAAAATGCCCGCCGCCAGCCCCTGGAGACTGCGCAGGATGATCAAATGCCAGGCAGAAGTAGCAATCAAGGCCAAAAGCGAGGTAATGATGAATAGCCCCAGTGCAGCCTGGGCCGTGGTGCGCGCACCCAGCCGGCTCTCGGCCCAGGTGGACAGCAAAAGTCCCGTGGTCATCGCCGCCAGAAAGCCAGTGGCCAGCCATTGCACCACCGGCCGGCCGACAGCGAAAGCCTGCATAATTGCGGGTAGGGCCACATTGACGCTGGTCGAGGCAAGAATCATCGCCGTGCTGCCCAGCATCAACATGGCCAGCAGATAGTTGGCGTAACCTTTGCCGAAGCGCTGCTGCAGACTGAGCAGGTCCTGCATCAGCGCCTCTCCAGATTCCCCAGAATCCGTGCATGGACCTGCTGACAAAGACGCAAATCCTCTTCATCTATTCCGGCGAAGAGCTCCTTGCGGACCTGAGTAGAAATGGCTTCGATTTTTTCAATCAGTGGCTTGGCCGGCTGATTCAGGATGATCTTCTTCGCCCGCCGGTCCTCTGGAACTGCCTGACGGCTGACCAGAGCCTGGGCTTCCAAACTGTCGAGCAACCGCGCCAGGGTCGGCCCCTCGACCCCTACGCTCTGGGCCAGTTCGCGCTGGGTTGGCGGTTCGGCGAAACGCCCCAGATGCAGTAAAACCAACCAGCGAGCCTGGGACAAGCCTAGATCGGCGAGCCGGCGATCAAGCTCGGCACGCCAGGCGCGCGACAGTTGGGCTAACTGCATGGCAAAGCGATGTTGTTCAGGCTGAGACATAGGCGCTATAGCTCTTATTCTTGAAACTAATAATTAGTCTACTAAGATAATTGAAGCATAAAAACAAGAAAACCATCGCAACAGGATATAACCTGATTGTGCTATGCCTGCAACGACTGCCCTTCCTACCTGCCCTGCACCTTTAAATTTCAAATTCCACCTGCAGGGCTGCGCGCACACAATGCAGCACACCCTCTTCCACTCGTCCGGAAAACAGCGGGGCGACCTGGGCCACACTGGGCAGCTCTCCCTCGCCATCGAGAAATGCATCTTGCAACTGCTCCAGTAAATCCTCCGGCAGTTCCAGTGCCTGTTGTAAGGACAGCTGCTGCCCGACAATGGCCTCAGCAAGCAAAAAATACAGGCTCTTTTCAGCGCAGCCGAGCTGCCTGGCAACCTGCTGCGGCGTCATGCCGGCACGAATCAGGCTGACCACTTCATGCCGTAGATCCGCGCTCGCCTGCTCCCCAGGATTACCACCGAGCACTTCGAGAAAGGCCTCACCGTAGCGCTCCAACTTACGCGCCCCCACTCCACTGATGCCGGCCATCTGTTCCAGTGTGGCCGGTTTGCTGCGCAACATTTCCAGCAGGGTCGCATCCGGAAAAATAACATAGGGCGGCACCCCATGCTCCTCGGCCAGTCGCCTGCGCAAAACCCGCAACGCTTCCCACTGTTCGCGCTCCTCAGCCCGAACCAGCTGCCGCGCGGCACTGGCAGAGGCCTTGGCACTCTGCTGCGGCTTAAGATCACGACGCAGCTGTAGGACCATCTCTGCACGCAGCAACGGCCGACAGCTGGCAGACAGACGCAGGCCGCCAAAGGCCTCCAGATCAACATCAACCAGACCACGGGCCACCAACTGACGGAACAATGAGCGCCACTGGCTCTCGTCAAGGGTGCGTCCCAGCCCAAAAACCGCCAGTTGCTGATGACCGGCGCTGCGAATTTTTTCGTTATCGCGCCCCAGCAGAATATCGATCAGATGCCCTACACCATAGCGCTGACCACTACGGTAGATGGCCGACAGTGCCTGCCTTGCCGGTTCGGTGGCGTCCCAGGTCTGCACGTCGTCGTTACAGTTGTCGCAATGGCCGCAGGGCTGAGTCAGCTCCTCGTCGAAATAGGCCAGCAAGGCCTGACGGCGACAACGGGTTTCCTCGCAAAGCGCCAACATGGCATCGAGCTTGTGCTGCTCGACCCGTTTATGCCGCTCGTCACCTTCGGAGTTGGCCAACATCTGCCGTAAAAAAATCACATCCTGTAGCCCATATACCATCCAAGCATCGGCCGGTAAGCCATCGCGACCGGCGCGACCGGTTTCCTGGTAATAGGCTTCCAGCGACTTAGGCAAATCCAGGTGCGCGACAAAACGCACGTTAGGCTTGTCGATACCCATGCCAAAGGCAATGGTGGCCACCATGATCAGACCTTCCTCGTTGAGAAAGCGCTGCTGGTGATAGCTACGCAGTTCATTGCTCAGTCCTGCGTGGTAAGGCAGTGCCGGAAAACCCTGAGCACTGAGCTGGGCGGCCACCTCCTCCACCTTCTTGCGCGACAAACAATAAACGATTCCAGCATCGCCCTTGCGCGGAGCAAGAAAAGCCAGCAGCTGTTTACGCGGCTGCTCCTTGGGCAAAATACGATAAAAAATATTGGGCCGATCAAAGCTGGAAAGAAAGCGCTCGGCATTCTGCAGATGCAGACGGCCGACGATCTCCTCACGGGTGCGCATGTCCGCGGTGGCGGTCAGGGCAATGCGCGGCACCTGGGGAAACAGCTCTGCCAACTGCCCCAACTGCAGATACTCGGGGCGAAAGTCATGCCCCCACTGGGAGACACAGTGCGCTTCATCGATGGCAAACAGGGCAATCTGCAACTGTTGCAGAAAAGCCAGCATACGCGGCTGCACCAAACGCTCTGGTGCCACATAAAGCAGCTTGATCTCCCCGCGTCGGATGCGGGCGGCAATCTCCCGTTGCTGCTCCACCTCCAGACTGGAGTTCAGCGCCACGGCGGCCACCCCCAACTCATCCAGGGTCGCCACCTGATCCTGCATCAGCGCGATCAAGGGCGAAACCACCACGGCCAGCCCCTCGCGCAGCAAGGCCGGAATCTGAAAGCAAAGTGATTTGCCGCCCCCAGTGGGCATCAGCACCAGGGCATCGCCACCTCGGGCCACACGCTCAATGATCGCAGCCTGCCGACCACGAAAACTATCGTAGCCAAAAACGTCTTTGAGGATGCGTTGTGCCTGCTCAAGCATGTAGGGTCTCCCAATCGAACCCGGCATTATACGCACCCATGCCCTAAGCTGGGTCTTTGTCCTGTATCTTTGCTCGAGAAGCTGGCCGCTACGGGCAGTCTGCTCTAGAATCCAGCCTTGTTAACGTTCTCAAGGTAGCCACTGATGTCCTTCGCCGAGCAACTGTCCCGCCTGCAAGCCTTTCTTGATGCCGATGATCTGCATGAAGAGGCACTGGACTACGTGGCCGCGCACGGCTACCTGACCGCCCTGTCGATCTGCCGGGAAAAAGTCGCCCCGCGGGACTGGATCGACGCCCTGTTCTCCGAGCCGCCGCACTATCGAAGCGAAGACGAACGTGAAGATATCGAAGCAACTTTGATACAACTGCAGGCCCATATTGCCCGCCAGCTGGCCAGCGACGATGAGCCGGAAATACCCTGCGCCCTGGACCTGGGCGAGGAACCGGACGATTCGGATCTGCGCGGTTGGTGCATCGGCTTTATGGAGGGCGTGTTCCTGCGCGAAGCGGTGTGGTTCGATGACGCCGAAGACGAAGTCAGTGAACTGCTGCTGCCTATTATGGTGGGCTCCGGATTGTTCGACGAGCAGCCGGAGTTCGCCGAAATAGCCCAAGACCCTGATCTGGTCGACAGCATGGTCGAACAGATTCCAGAACTGCTCACCGCGCTTTTCCTACTGTGCAATGCACCGGATGAAAAACCGGCGCTACTTAAACCCCGCCACTGAATCCATCATGCCCGACAACTTGGCAGCTTCAGCCTCTGCTCAATAAGAACGCCGCTCGCAAGCAGACTTGCGAGCGGTCCTCGGTTTCAGAAGCTGAAATTGAGCTTGGCCCAGAGGGTGCGTCCTGGTTCATTCAGAGCAGTCTCTGCAGCGAAACCAAAGCCGCTGTTGCCCTGACGATTCAAGTGCTCGGCATAGCGCCTGTCGAACAGATTGTCGACCCCAGCGCTGAGCTTGAACTGCTTGCTAAACCTATAGCTGCCATTGATAGAAAGCAGGGAAAAACCCGAGCTCTTGCCAAAATCCTGGCCAACCACGTTGCCTTTGCCCTCTGCCACGCGGTTCTGCGCAGCAACAACACGCCACAGGGCACCTACACTCCAGGCACTCTGCTGGTAGGTCAGGCCCAACTTGCCCTCCAGCGGCGGTATCTGCGGCAAAGCCTCGCCGTCCGAGCTGTTTTTGCCCCAGGCATAAGCCAGACTGAAATCGCTTTTCCAGTTATGTGCTAGACGATAAACAGCGCCCAGCTCTGCGCCCATGATGCGTGCATCGATATTACTCGCGCGCAAAACACTGGAGCCAGAGGCGCTATTGTAATAATCGAACAGAATAAAATCGCGAACCTGCCCCAGATAGCCAGAGACCCAAGCCTGCACAGGCTCGCTCTGGTACTGCAAACCAAAATCCAGCTGAGTGGTCTTCTCCGGCTTTACCCCGTCGAAGGCATTGCTCGAGCCGCTGGGGCCACTACCTGCAGAGAACAGCTCCCAATAATCCGGGAAGCGCTGCACATGCCCAAGACCTGCGTAAAGCGTGGTCGGTGAGTCAAACAGATCATATTCATAGCGGGTAAAGCCACTGGGCAAGTTGTCAGCCCGGGTATCATCCAGGGTCGGATTGGCTACGCTCACCGACATGCTGCGAATGGTTTTCCGATAATCCTTGCTGGACACCCGGTCCAGGCGCAGGCCACTGATGAGTCTGCTGCGCTCGGCGGCGTACCAGGTCATCTCGGCGAAGGCGCCATAGCTATGTTCTACGGCGTCCTTGTTCCAGGAGAAAGCGTCGGCATCTTTATACAGCCCCGTCATCATGCTGTAACTGGAGCTGCGCTTGCGATGCTCGCTGCGCATAGCGTCGAATCCGCTGATCAGTTCGATGCTTTGCCATTTCCAGGTAGCAGCGAAACGCCCCCCCATGGTGCGACGATCAACCTGAGTCGCCATGGGCATGGACATTGAGCTGCCAGAGGACGGCCTGCGTAAGCGGAAATTATCCATGATATGGTCGGCATAGTTGTAATAATACTGTGCCTCAAGCTGGTCCAAGCTGCCGCCAAGATTGCGTTTTTCCCAGCGTAGTCCCAGGCTCTCCCGCGCAAATTGCGAGCCATCCATGCTCCGCCCGCCCAGGCGAGCCTCACCGTCTCCCCGCCCAGCACTCAACTCCAGCAAGGTGTCGGCGTCCGGCGTCCAACCCAAGGCCATCTCACCATTCCAACGGCTCCAGCGAGAAGGCATAGTATCCCCGTCACCGTCATGGTAGTCGTCTGCCTGGGCATGGTTGCCAAGCAAGCGTAAATAGCCTTGGGAGCCACCCACAGCCGCATCCAGCAACTTGTCGATACGCCCGTTGGAGCCCAGCAGAACACTACCATCCAGGCGACTGCCAAACTCGGCAAAACTTTCCGGCTCACGTTCGAAGAGCACCGTACCCGCCGAGGCTCCAGGCCCCCACTGCACCGTTTGCGGACCTTTGATAACGGTCAGCTTATCGAAGGTTTCCGGTGCAATATAGGAACTGGGCGGATCCATTCGTGAGCCACAAGCCCCCAGCATCAAGCCTCCATTGGTTCGCAGATTGAGACGCGAGCCGAACATGCCACGCAGTACCGGATCACTGTTGGAACCACCGCTGCGTATCGCCGAAAAACCAGGAATGGTTTTCAAAAAATCGCTACCGTCACTGGCCGGAACAGGCTGCCTAGCCTGTTTCGGATTGCTGACGAAGGTCATCGGCGAGCTTTGCTGTACGGCGGTAACTACCACAGGAGACAGCCCCAAGCCATGTTCCTGGGCGCTGTCTTGCGCTGTCGAGACCTGCTCTGCCTGCGCCAAAGCAGGTGCCACCAAGCCCAGCAACAGGCAAAGTCCCTTGACGTAGCGTTGCGCAATCGGATCTGAGTGCAAGCACGCTTGATTCTTGATCGAATACATAGGTTCTACCGATAAAAGTCAGTTGTTAAGCGACCAGTCCATACCCATCAAGCCGTTGCAAAGGGCTGGAGGGCTGAAGCACTGCTTTGTCGCAGCTAAGAATTTGCGCTGACAGTCAGTCGGTGGCAGGCGGAGCGCGGCTTCTCGCTCCGGGGAAGATCGGAGCATTAGCCCGCAGTGCGACCGCCCCAGGGTGGATGCAAGCAGACCCTGCAGCAGTTGTCGGCACTGAGAATGCCAATGACTCAAGTAATGGCGGATGCTGCAACAGTAGCGTGCAATAGCCACACTTTTCCCAGTGCAGCAGCCCATGCCGCTCAGTTGCGGAGTCGGTTTCTGCGGAGCTTTGCTGTATGACGGCCAGATCGCCACAGTGCATGACATCCAGCACCAGTGGCGGCGTATTGCGCGTTGCGTATAGCGCGGCACTGGCCTGACCGATCAGTGGGCCGACAGCAAGCAGCAACATGGCCAACAGACTCAGCCATGCTCCCAGCCTGGTACAAGGCCGTCTCATCGGCAATTCAGCCAACGAAGCCGCTCGTTCAGTCGCGCAAAAAAACACCCGAAACAGCCATCCACGGCGCGCCGGAACAGGCATGCCAACAGCCTTATGGCAGACACACAATTAACCATCCCCAATCCCCCTGCTCAAGCATAGGATCACCGCAAAGGCAGCACGCGAATAAGCACTACAAGCGCAGATCGAGGGACTTAGGGTGCCTGGGGGGCTAGGCCCGGGGAACTATGGCGGGAAGTCGCTTTACTGCAAAGCCAAGGGATAAAAGAGTTTTCCCGCAGCTTTGCCAACAGCCAGCCAAACACGAGGAAAAATACGCAGCACAGAACCAGACTACTGGCAAAAGCGCAGTCACCTGTGACCAGCTTCAACTGCGGCCCTGGCTCAGTTACTGCAAGATCATCCAGACTGCCCAGACTAGGGAATGCAGCAGTGCAATCCATGCTGTGCAAGGTAGAAGCGCTGGAAAAATCTCCCAGCATTTGCCCATGACCAATGCTGCAGACAAAGCCATTGAACAGGATGAAGGCATACAGCATCCAGGCAAACAAGGCGCGATGGTGTCGGGCATAGGTCATCGGCGAAATTTAGCATTGCCGTGCTCGGCAGAACATGGCCTGGGCGCGCACGAGCGCACTTGAGAGGGTCTGGCTCCTGAGCAAGGCCAGAGCCGCTGCGGCCTCCGGGGGAAATGCGGCGAAACAGCGCAGCCAGATTGCAACAGCAAATTCCGCCCTTACCAACCGCAACAGTCCAGCTGGACTTGGCAAGCACCGCCCCCCTGCAGCTCAAAGAAACGCTGGCAGGTCCTGGCCACCATTGGAATCGCTCGCCAGGACAACCTCAGCTTCGCGGGCCTTCTGGGCCTCAAACTCTGCGACTCTGGCAAGCCGCTGCTGCTGCGTCAAACTGTTCCAGTGCGCCAGCGCCGCACGGTTATGCATCTCGATAGCTTCTAGTTCCCGGCGCAGCGCCTCATCGGCATCATCACAAGCAAAGTAGGAAAATGACTTCAGACAGATGGTGCCATTGGCTTCAAGTGTACGACGCGTCATTTGCAAGCTCCTGATCTGCATCCATTAAGATCCAGTGAACCTTAACCCTGAGTCACTGGGCGTAGCTGCGGTACAAGGCCGGTGGTATGGCGCTGCTATCCACCTGTTCCCAGGCACCTTGCAGATTGTCGGCGCGGAACCAACCGGCATTCCAACGGTAAAAGGTGCGTTCGCGGTAGAAGATGTCCTGCTCATCATTCAGTACATAAACCCCCAACCTAGCGTCCCAGTGACTGCTGACCGCCGGTGGCGGTGCAAAACGCGGATGGGTTTTGCCCGCTGAAGCAGTACTGCCAGCAGGCTGCGGACTACTGGTTGCCGGAGACAAAGCATGCCCAGTACAACCGCCAAGACTCAGTAGCAGCACTGCCAGTACAGCCCTGCCCGCCCAGCCTGGCAAGACCAGCAACCCATCATTGCTAGCCTGTAGTTCCTTGTTCATCATGGCTGGGTACCCTCGGCGCTATCGATGATCAGGTGTTGCAACTGCCTTTCCGAACTGGCCAAGGGTTGCCCCAGACCAATCCATTCGCCTTTGCTGGCATTGCCGGCGCGGGAGATACGAGCCACCAGTTGAACCTGGGCAAAGCTGGAAAGTTTCAACTGCTCCAGCATAGCATCGCTATCTGCCAGACTGACCTCTGCCGGCAGATCGGCTACCCGCAGGCGCTTGACCGCCAGCGGCATGGCCGGCCCGGACAGGGCTCGGGCAAAAACGAATACGCTGTCTTCGGGCTGCACCTTGTCCCGCAAGGAGGCGGCCAGTTCTACACGGACCTGCAGCCCGTCCTGGGCTTGAGTCACGCCATTGGCAGTGTCGGGACTAAGAGCCTGACGAGCCATGGCGATACCCTCGACAATAGCCTGGTGCGAGGGTTCGGCTTCGGGCAACAGGGCCAGTAACCGCTGCCAGTAATCGATGGCCTGCCCATAGCGCTGATCCTCGTAGGCGGCAATACCCAATAATCCCAAACTGGTCACCTCATTGGGATCAGAGCGCAAAGCTTCGTCAGTCAAGGCTTGCAGCTGTTCGGTCCATAGTCTGTCACCGGAAAAATACAGCGCTTGGGCCCACTGACCTAGCAGTTCTGGTTCACGCCCAGCCAGCCCCACCGCCTGCTCAAATGCCTTGGCTGCTTCCCCGGCGCGCTGTTCGGCCATGTAACTGCGGCCCAGGAAATACCAGCCTTGGACTGACTGTGGATTGCTACGCACAGCCTGCTCCAGGCGCTGCGTCATTTGCTCCAGACTCTGCGGAGCCCCGGCAAGCGCACGGGCTTGTTCAAGCTCATTGAACGCCCCCCAATGGCTGTACAGCCCCAGGGCACAAAAAGGTACCAGCAAGGCAGCCAGCAGCGGTAACTTGCGCCCCAGGCGAGTTTGAGGTTGCGCCGCTGCGATTTCCTGAGTATCGGCCAGCAGTTCCCTGGCGGCTTCATTGCGCGCCACCTGAGCCTGCTCGTCAGTCAAACTACCGGCATCTTGCAACTGGGCAATTTCGCTCAAGCGCTCCTGGTACAGGCTGACATTCAAGGCCGTACGATCCACCTCGGCTTGCTCCTGGCGGGGACGCAGCAAGGGAATCAAGAGAAAAGCCAAGGCAATCAGGCAAAGCAGGCCAGCGAACAACCAAAATAGGGTCATGAGTCGTGTTTTTCCGGAGACGCCTGCTCAAGCAGTTGCGCCAGACGTTGCTTTTCATCGGCCGATAAAGCGACCGTCTCACCAACAGCCCCACGGCGTCGCCGCAGCACTATCACCGCCAGTATCGCCAGGCCGAGCACTAGCAAGCCTGCCGGGCCATACCAAAGCAGCAAGGTGCGCGACGTCAGCTGCGGTTTATACAGGACGAAATCACCATAGCGGGCGACGAGAAAATCGATGATCTGCTCATCGCTGTCCCCTGCCGTCAGCAAACGATAGATTTCCGCCCGCAGGTCCATGGCGATTGGCGCATTGGAGTCGGCGATATTCTGGTTCTGGCATTTCGGACAACGCAGCTCTTCGGTGAGCAGGCGATAGCGTGCACGCTCAGCCTCACTGGTAAACTCATAGGTATCGATAGCGCCGTGGGCCACACCCTGCAGCGCCAGGCACAGCAACAGAAATTGCAAAAAGCCTTTCATTGGCCGGTCTCATTGAGCAACTGCTGATACAACGGCGCCAGTTTCTCGCGCCACACCTGCCCGTCAATAACCCCTACATACTTGTGCCGGATAATGCCATGGGCATCGACCAAGAAAGTCTCCGGCGCGCCGTACACGCCTAGGTCGAGGCCCAGGGAACCACTGGCATCACTGATATTGAGCTGATAGGGATCATGGAACTCTCTCAGCCACTGCAGTGCGGCAGCATTATCGTCCTTGTAGTTGATGCCATGAATAATGACTCCAGCCTGGGTCAACTGATTGAGTACCGGATGCTCAACCTTGCAAGACAGGCACCAAGTCGCCCAGACATTGACCAGCGATGGCTTGCCCAACAGCTCTGCCTGGGTGATTGGCTTGCCGCCCTCTACTGCAGGCAGGGAAAATTTCGGAAATGGCTTGCCGATCAGGGCCGATGGCAGCTCGGCCGGATCCAAAAACAGGCCTCGGTACAAGAACAATGCTACCCCTAGGAAAATCAGCAGCGGCAGCAGCAGAATCAAGCGTTTCATGCTTGCGCCCCCTGCATCCCCAGGGCGTCCCGCACCCTCGCTCGGACCTTCAGGCGATAGCGTTGGTCGAGTGCCGCAAGAAAGCCCCCTGCTGCCATCAGTAAAGCGCCCAACCAGATCCAGCGCACGAATGGCTTGATCTGGATACGCACCGCCCAGGCGCCCTGCTCCAGCGGCTCGCCCAAGGCCACGAACAGATCACGGGTCAAGCCAGCGTCTATGCCGGCCTCAGTCATGACGCTCTGCTGCACCCGATACAGCCGTTTTTCCGGCTGCAGGACGGCAATCTCTTGCTGCCCGCTGTAAATACGCAGGGTTCCACGATCCGCGCTGAAATTGGCTCCCTCATGGTGGACGACGCCATCGAACTGAAAGCGATACCCCCCCAGCTCCACGGAATCCCCCGGGGCCATGCGCAGATCACGCTCGAAATTGCCCTGACTGGTTAGTATCACTCCCAGGGCACAGACCGCTAGACCAAAATGCGCCAACTGCATACCCCAATAGCTGCGGCTGAGTCCACGAACTCCCTTAATCAGCCCTCTATGGCGGGTCTTATCGAGAATATCGCGCAGGCCACCCAGCACTATCCAGGCCGCCAGCAGACAAACCGCCAACACCGCCCAGTTCATATCGCCTTGCAACCAAGCCGCCAACACCGCGACAAACAGACTGACAAGTAATACCGGCAATAACATGCCGAGCAACCAGCGCAGCGGCGTACTCTTCCAACGAACCAGTACGCCCACCGCGATCATGGCCATTAACAATCCCATCAAAGGCACGAACAGCGCGTTGAAATAGGGTGGACCGACTGACAGTTTGGCGCCGCTAAGCGCATCTAAAAGCAAGGGATAGAGAGTGCCAAGCA
Source organism: Ceratosolen fusciceps (assembly GCA_018883505.1). Lineage (NCBI taxonomy): Eukaryota > Metazoa > Arthropoda > Insecta > Hymenoptera > Agaonidae > Ceratosolen > Ceratosolen fusciceps. The sequence goes on from RCIC01000101.1 coordinate 13,786, forward strand.
AGATGGTTGAGGCGGCTACCACCAGAATCAGGTTATTGACCAGCAACAGAGTTTCCCGTGACCACAGCGCAAAACCAACCTGACTACGCACTACCGGCGCCCGCAAGGCAAACAGAGTCAGCGAGCCTCCGACCACCAGCAACAGGAACAGCAAAATGAACACACCCCGTTGGGGATCACTGGCAAAGGCATGTACCGAGGTTAACACGCCGGAGCGAACCAGAAAGGTTCCCAGCAGGCTTAGGGAAAAGGCGGCAATGGCCAGCAGCACTGTCCAGCTTTTGAACACCCCGCGCTTTTCAGTCACCGCCAGGGAGTGAATCAAAGCCGTACCTATCAGCCAAGGCATAAAAGAAGCGTTCTCCACCGGGTCCCAAAACCACCAGCCGCCCCAACCCAGCTCGTAATAGGCCCACCAGGAACCCAAGGCTATGCCTATGCCCAGAAAGGCCCAGGCGATTATGGTCCAGGGCCGTGACCAGCGCGCCCAGGCCGCATCCAGTTTGCCGCCAAGCAAAGCAGCGATGGCAAAGGCAAAGGCCACGGAGAAGCCGACATAACCCATGTATAGCATCGGCGGGTGAATAATCAGGCCAAAATCCTGCAACAACGGATTTAGATCCCGGCCATTGACTGGCACATCGGGCAACAGGCGAGCAAAGGGATTGGAGGTGACCAGCAAAAACAGCAGAAATCCAACACTGATAATACCCATCACGCCCAGTACCCGGGCCAACATCTGCTCGGGTAACTGCCGGGAAAAAATCGCCACGGCAAAGGTCCAGCCCCCCAAAATCAGGGCCCATAGCAACAGTGACCCCTCGTGGGCACCCCACACGGCACTGAATTTGTAATACCAGGGCAAGGCTGTGTTGGAGTTCTGCGCCACATAGGCCACAGAAAAATCATCGACCACAAAGGCGTAGGTCAGGCAGGCAAAGGCAAACAGCAAAAAAGCAAACTGCCCCCAGGCAGCCGGCTGCGCCAGTCCCATCCATTGCCGATCGCCACGCCAGGCCCCGAGCAACGGAAAGATCGCCTGCAGCAGAGCAATGCAAAAGGCCAAAATAAGTCCCAAATGCCCCAACTCGGGAATCATAATTCGGCCTCTGTGCTTTTCTCGTAATGCTTGTTCATCCCTGTCTGCTCAAGCGCCTGCTTGACTTCCGGGGGCATGTAATTCTCATCGTGCTTGGCCAGCACTTGATCGGCCTGCAACAGGCCGTTGTCATCAAGTTTGCCCATGGCCACTATGCCCTGCCCCTCACGAAACAAGTCCGGCAGTATGCCGTGATAGCGGATAACAACCCGGGCGACGCCATCAGTAACCACAAAATCGGTCTGCAATGAGTCACTGGCCCGCTTAACCGAGCCCTTTTCCACCAGCCCCCCGGCACGAATCCGCGTATCTTGCGGTGCCTCGCCGTTGGCGATCTGGCTGGGGGTATAGAACAAATTGATATTCTGCTGCAATGCAGTCAACGCCAGAGTCACAGCCAGACCGACACCCAGCAGGATCGCCAGAACTATAAACAGACGTTTTTTACGTAGTGGATTCACTGCGACGCCTCTCGACGCAAACGCCGCGCCTCATCCTGTAGATAACGACGGCGTGCCAGCAAGGGCAAAATCACGTTGAGCAGCAGCACAAGCAGGCTGATTCCATAACAGCTCCAGACATAGACAGCATGCTGGCCCATGGCAAGAAAATCGGCAAAAGATGCAAAGCTCATGGCTTTCTCTCCAGCTGTCCACGGATCTCAGCCTTGACCCAGCTACTGCGCGACTCACGGCGCAACAGCTCAAGACGCATGCGTAGCAGCAGCACTGCGGCAAAGAAACAATAAAATCCCAGCACCATGATCAGCAGCGGCAACCACATCTGTACTGGCATTGCCGGCTTGTCGATCACACTGAAAGTGGCAGGCTGATGCAGGGTGTTCCACCACTGCACCGAGTATTTGATGATCGGAATATTCACCACCCCTACCAAAGCCAGTACCGCACAGGCTTTGGCGGCGCTGTCACGGTTACTGATCGCCTGCCCCAAAGCGATGATGCCGAAATACAGAAACAGCAAAATCAGCATTGAGGTCAATCGGGCATCCCATACCCAGTAAGTGCCCCAGGTCGGCTTGCCCCAAAGAGCTCCGGTAATCAGCGCAATCGCGGTCATCCAAGCGCCAATGGGAGCGGCCTGCTGCAGGGCGACATCGGCAAGTTTCATTTTCCACACCAAACCGACTACGCCGCAGAATGCGAGCATGACGTAGATGGACTGGGCAAGGAAAGCGGCTGGCACATGGACATAAATGATGCGAAAGCTATTGCCCTGCTGATAGTCCGCAGGCGCAAAGGCCAGCCCCCAGAGCGTACCGAGTAGCAGCAATACAGTGGCCGCCAGCGCCAACCAAGGTAGCCAGCGCCCGCTGATTGTATAGAACCACTTGGGCGAGCCAAGCTTGTGAAACCATGTCCAGTTCATCGACTCACTCATCATTCTCCGAGGTGGGGCGTGGAACCAGTCCAGCGGCCGTCCTCGATAGCACGGTCATATCACTCGCCAACACTGATCCTAAGCCCTGCAGCGATGGCAAAAGGGGTCAGGGTCAGCGCCAGCGCCGCAAGGCTGGCCAGCCACAATAGATGGCCGGCCACTGGCAAATTCTGCAGGCTCGCCTGCAGAGATCCGCTGCCAAGAATCAGCACCGGGATATACAAAGGTAAAATCAACAATGCCAGTAACAAACCACCGCGTTTAAGGCCCACCGTCAAGGCCGCGCCAACCGCACCCAGCAAACTGAGAATGGGCGTGCCTAGCAGCAGCGAGGCGAATAACACTGGCACACAGCGCCCAGGCAAACCCAGCATCAAGGCCAGCAATGGCGCCAGCAGCACCAACGCCAAGCCGGAAAACAGCCAGTGCGCCAACACCTTGGCCAGCACCAGCAAAGACAGCGGATGGCAGCAAAGCATCCACTGTTCCAAAGAGCCGTCCTCAAAATCGCTACGAAACAAACCATCCAAAGACAGTAATACCGCCAGCAAAGCAGCGACCCACAGCAAGCCGGGCGACAGACTTTGCAGCAATTGCGTCTGCGGCCCAACGGCCAGCGGAAACAGAGCAATGACTATGGCAAAAAACACCAGTGGATTGGCCAAGTCTGCCGGGCGACGGCACAACAAACGAGCTTCTCGTACCAACAAAAGCATAAAGACGCGAATCATCGAGCGTGCTGTCCCAGATCAAGGTCGCGATAGCCCTCAGGTATCAGAGCGATTGCGTGGTGGGTCGTCAGTATGGCCATGCCACCTTGCCTGCAATGCTCAGCCAAATGCGCCTCGAGTTGGGCGACCGCCTGCTTGTCGAGGGCGGTAAAGGGCTCATCGAGAATCCACAAAGGCGGCGCATTAAGATAAAGACGAGCCAAGGCTACCCGGCGCTGCTGACCCGCAGAGAGCCTGTGGCAAGGCACATCCTCAAAGCCACGCAAGCCTACCTTGGCCAGCGCTTGCCAGATCTGTTCACGACTGGCCGGCTGATGCAACGCACACAACCAGGCCAGATTTTCTTCGGCGCTGAGCAGCCCTTTGATACCTGCCGCGTGCCCTATCCACAAAAGCTCGTCGCCCAATTCACCGCCGCACTCATGCAGAGGCCGGCCCTTGAGGCGAATTTCTCCGTCACTAGGCTGTCCAAGACCCGCCAGAATACGCAACAGGCTGGTCTTACCACTGCCGTTGGGACCGGAAATCTGCAGCATCTGGCCAGCATTCAGGGAAAAATTAAGGTCCTCGAACAAAAGGCGCCAATCCCGCTCGCAGGACAGCGCCACACTTTCGAGAAAAGGGCTGCTCACGGTATGTATTCCGGCTTTAAGTCATCAGGGTTGTGGCCGCTATAATGGGCGGACACTCAGAATAGCCGTGATTATACATGGGCAAGTACGGCAACCGTGCTGGCTTTTCTCTATAGAGTATGAGACTTGATGACTGAGATCAGTGCTTCGCCTCCTGGTAACCTAATACCCGTGAGCGCGCAGTCGCCGACACAATCGCTGCCCCAGACAGATGCAGCCAGTCTGGCGGTGAAACTGCTGCAGCCCCTCGACGGCCTCATGCTCAGTGGCGAAACTGCCAGCGCCGAGGTCATCAGCCTCAAAGAGAATCCGCAGAATTTTCAGCTCACACTCCGGCTGACCCTGAATAATGGCCAACAAAGCATAGTCCAGACCAATAGCCCACTGGCGCTTATCCAAGGCACCAAGCTGACTGTCACTGCCAACTCAGACAGCGAACTGACACTGCTCAGCCAAATCGGCCCTAGCACAAAACCCATGACCAGCCTGGATCTACAACAACTGCCAGTCGGCAGCCTGGTGCAGGGCAAGGTAGTCAGTAGTGAGCGACTGCCAACCAGCGAAGCATCACAGGCGACTTACAAACTGATTATCAACCTGCTTAACACACCTCAGGCAGGCAACCAGCTGGAGCTGCAAACACCGCTCAACCTGCCCCTAGGCAGCCTGTTCAGCGCCCGGGTACAGGATGGCCAATCCCTAAGTTTTCAGCCCCCAAGCAGTCAACTCGGACAACTTGCGCTAAACCAACATCTAACCAATCAGCAAAGTCGCCAGGGGTCACTGAGCGGCCTCCTGTCTTCATTGCAAAGCCTTGATCTACAGACCTTGCCGAATGATTTGCGCGGCAGTGTCGAGCGCCTGCTTACGACCTTGCCCAACGCCGAACAACTGAGCAGTAGCAAGGGCATAGCGCAGGCGCTGGAAAACAGCGGTCTGTTTCTCGAGTCCAGGCTGGTGGCAGGTCAGACCAGCGCTCTGCACAGCGATATGAAAGCCAACCTGCTGCGCCTGATCAGCCAACTGCTGCCCAATCTTCCCAGCGCCGTGCCCTTTGCCACAGCCAGTAGCAACAACATGAGCCAAGCCCTGCCCCCCCTGGCACGGAATATTCTGGGCAAAATAGACCAGAGCAACAGCCGGCAGCAGGCAATGAGCTTTCCCCTGTCCTCGCGGGCAGTGCCGGGGCTAGACAACGAATCGGAGCTCGACTCCCTGCTCAAGCTGGCCACCGCTGCCATTGCACGCCTGCAAACTCACCAGCTCTCCAGCCTGGGACAAACGCAAACCACCGCCGATGGCTTGCTACTGACCACCTGGCAGATGGAAATCCCCATGCACAGCAACCAACAGTTGGTTCCTTTGCAAGTCAGAATTCAGCATGAACAGCCATCGACTCCGGATAACCAGCGGGAAACCATGGACAGTCAATGGCGCATTTCACTGGCCTTCGATCTCGATCCCTTGGGGCCATTGCAAGTCCAGGCGCAACTGCTCCGCAACCGGCTATCCAGCCAGCTATGGGCAGAACAGGCCAGCACCGCCAAACTTATCGACCAGGAACTGCCTCATTTGCGTGAACAGCTCAATAGCGCGGGACTCGACGTCGATGAATTGGTCTGCCACCAAGGCAAACCACCGCAACCGCCGAAAACATCCTTGGAACAGCGCTGGGTGGATGAAACAGCATGAGTAAGCCAGCCCTACGCCAAGCCATCGCCCTGACCTATGACGGCGAAACCGCGCCTATTCTCAGCGCCAAAGGCAATGACGAGCTTGCCGAAGCTATCATTGCCATCGCCAGCGCCCACGAAGTCCCCATCTACGAAAACGCCGAGCTGGTCTGCCTACTAGCCCGCTTGGAGTTGGGCGAAGCAATTCCCGAACAACTCTATCGCTGTATCGCTGAAATCATTGCCTTTGCCTGGTATCTCAAAGGCAAGCATCCGAAAGGATTCAATGCCAATTCCAATGCCAAAACGAAGGAGCAGTTGCGGCTGCCGGGCAAAAGTGACAAGCAATAACTGCTCTTTCAGGCCTTGGCAAAGAAACCTACACCTGATCGCTGGCGGCAGTCTTCTGATGCAGCTTGGCCACCAGTTCAGCCTCTGCCTTACTCAAGCCACAGGACTGAGTGAGGTCCTCAGCACTGGCTCCCATTCCCACCAGACGCGCTGCCTGGGTAAAGGACAAACTGGAGGGGTCGCGCTGTTCGATCTGTGACAGTTTGTCCGGCAAGGGCGCTACCGTATGCCGCAACTCATACAACTCCTCGCCCATGCGAATACTACCAGTGAGATAGGTGTCCAGACGCTTAGCCAGCTCCCGGATGCGTTGTTCATGCTGCGCATTAGCTTGACTCTGCAACTGAGCCAGCTGGCGCACCCGGCGAACCAGCAGGCAGAAGGCAACCAGCAACCCCAGGCACATCAGCGCCACGGCCAGTAAGGCGAGCATCGCGATCAGCGGCACCTCAGATATGCTCCAGTTCCGACCACTCTTCTTCGCTCATCATCTTGTTAAGCTCGACCAGAATCAGCAGTTCACCATTCTTATTGCACACTCCTTGGATGAATTTCGCCGACTCTTCATTACCGACGTTAGGCGCCGTTTCCACTTCAGACTGACTGAGATAAACCACCTCGGCAACGCTATCGACCAGAATACCAACGACCTGCTTGTCGGCCTCGATAATGACAACACGGGTATTCTCGGAAATATCCGCTGGCTGCAAACCGAAGCGCTGACGGGTGTCGATTACCGTGACCACATTGCCACGCAGATTGATAATTCCCAGTACATAGCTGGGTGCTCCGGGAACCGGGGCAATTTCTGTGTAGCGCAGAACCTCCTGTACCTGCATCACGTTGATACCGTAAGTCTCATTATCCAAACGGAAAGTAACCCACTGCAGAATCGGATCCTCAGCACTTTGAGCCGCGCTCTTCTTCATGACCTAACCTCGTAATTAACCGCTTAGACGGTATACAAAACTCTACTGTTAACTCCCAGACGGGTATCCCTACCCGCACTCTGCATCTTTTAGTGTAATTGCTCCTTGTTCGTCTGCTTGCTGGCACCATTGACGAGAAGCCTGGCCAAAGCAGAGACATCCAGCAATGCACACATGTGCTCGATCACTGTCCCCGCTAACCAGGGGCGCTGGGTTCGTTCAGTGCGCCATTTCACCTCTTCCGGTTGCAGGTGAATTGAGCGACTGACCTGATGCACCGCCAGTGCCCAATCGTACCCCTGCACGGAGATGACATACTGTAGCCCTTCACGGAAAACTTCACGATAGCGATCTGCCATGACCCAGCGTGCGGTATCCAGCACCTTCAGGTTGCCAGCCGCAGATGGCAGGATGCCAAGGAACCACTCTGGCTGGGCAAAAATGGGGGTCAGCTCTTGATCCGCCAAAGAATAGATCGAACCTAGGCACACCAGTGGCACCGCCAAGGTAAGACCCGCCACTTCAAACAGCAGACATTCAAACGCTGCCTGCGCCCACTCAGGTCGTTCATTATCAGAGCTCAAGGGGGGCTCGGATGAATGCTTGAGGGCCACAGCTTCAACGATTTTTGCAGCCTCTTCCGCCACCTGCGGCACAGCCACAGCCTCCACCGTTTGCAGCCTTTGCGCATCCCTTAGCCGCTCTTCAAGCACCGCTGTCTCAAACTCGCTCAGCAAGCTGCTCTGCTCTTGCTCAAGGGCGCAGGCAGCCTCCTGCAACAGCGCATCCAAGTAAGATTGCAATGCCAATTGTGGTCGCGTTGCAGTAACCGTGGTACGACTCATAAACGCAATCCGTTAAAAAGATCTGTATGAGCTATCGGCCGCAAGACTGCCCGACTTAAGCCTGTTTGCGCAGAATAGCGGGACCGGAACAATCAGGCCACCTGCGACGCTGACTGCTGTTCCAGTAGATACTGGAGCAGAATTCGATAGGCGACCGTGCCACGACTGTTGCTGTCAAATTGTGACGGCGTGCAGCCCGCCCGACTGGCGTCACGCAAGCGTGTGTCAATGGGAATATAGGCCTGCCAGAGTGCCTCCGGGTAGCTATTTCTGAGCAGACGTAAGGTCGAAAGCGATGCCTGGGTACGCCGATCAAACAGAGTCGGCACTATGGTGTAAGGCAGTGCCTGCTTACGCGAGCGGTTGATCATCGACAGAGTACTGATCATTCGCTCCAGTCCTTTTACTGCCAGAAACTCCGTCTGTACGGGAATAATCAACTGCTGGCTTGCCGCCAGCGCATTCACCATAAGTACTCCCAACAATGGTGGGCTATCGATGATGGCGTGATCAAAATCCTGCCACAACTGCACCAGACTTTTGGCTATGACTAGCCCCAAGCCATTTTGCCCCGGTGATTGACGCTCCAAAGTGGCCAAAGCTGTTGTCGATGGCAGCAGCGCTATGCGCCCATGACTGGTGGGCAGCAGCAGTTGCTGAGTCAAGCCTTGCGGCACCGTACCCTGGTACTGAAAAAGGTTGAATATACTGTGTTCCAGAGTATCTGGATCATGGCCAAAATAGCTGGTCATAGAACCATGGGGATCGAGATCGACCACTACCACGCGCTTGCCTGCATCGGCCAGCAAACCCGCCAAGGCAATGGACGTAGTGGTTTTTCCCACGCCTCCTTTTTGATTGGCGACTGCCCACACTCTCATGCTCATCATCCTACACAGTCAGGTCCTGCCTGACTGTGAAAAGCTTCTGTGTCAGGGTGCAGGTGGCGGAGAATTGGCGCCCCCTTCTTGCGGCGCCGTTATGGGTGCCGTCACTGCAGATTGCGTGCCAGATATCTGTATTGCTCTACTCGGTTCCACTCCCATATCGCGACGAATATTCAGGTTACGTGAAACGGCCAACACCACTCTACGATTTTTCGCCCGCCCCTCCGCGGTCCCATTATCGGCTACTGGCTGATACTCGCCATAGCCCATAGCCGCCATGCGTGAAGAGGCAACACCATAGATGGACAACATACGCACCACACTGGCTGCACGGGCCGTCGACAACTCCCAATTGGAGGGAAACTGTGGTGTATCTATGGGCTGATTATCGGTAAAGCCTTCTACCTGTATCGGATTAGCATAAGGAGCCAGAATCTTGGCGATTTTTTCGATTATGGCGAAAGCCTCATCATTTGGTAGCGCATCGCCACTATGAAACAGCAAACCGGAACTGAGTTCAATTTCTATCCATAACTCATTTCCGCGGACCTTCAACTGCTCATCGACCAGTAGATCGCCAAGCTCTTCGCGCACACTGTCAGCGATACTCTGCAACGGGTCTTCTGACTGTTGCTGGGCCGAGTCGTGGCCCTGCCCCCCAGAAAACAGATGGCCTTCGACGGCAATGGGCGCCGGTGAACTATCTGGCTGTTTAAACACGCTGGTGAGGCTTTCCGAGACAATCTTGTACTTGCCTTCATTGATAGAAGATATCGAGTACATGACCACGAAGAAGGCAAACAGCAGGGTGATAAAGTCCGAGTAGGAAACCAACCAGCGCTCATGATTCTCATGCTCTTCAGGCCGGTGTCTGCGAGCCACGGCTACGCTCCTTTAACTCATGAAGCCCTGCAGCTTCAGCTCTATGGATCGCGGATTTTCACCCTCACCAATGGAAACAATGCCTTCGAGCAGCATTTCCCGATAGGCTGATTGGCGCATCACCAGTGACTTGAGTTTGCTGCTGATGGGCAACAGCAGCAAATTGGCGAAAGCCACACCATAGATGGTAGCAACGAACGCCACGGCGATGCCGCTACCTAGCAGGCTGGGATCCGCCAAATTGCTCATGACATGAATCAGCCCCATCACCGCGCCGATAATGCCGATAGTCGGTGAATAACCACCCATGGATTCAAAAACCTTGGCCGCCTGGATATCCCTGCTCTCTTGGGCATAAAGATCGACCTCAAGGATATTGCGAATTGCCTCTGTTTCAACGCCATCGGCCAGCAGCTGCAGGCCCTTACGCGCATAAAGATCCTCTTCGAGATCAGCCACTGCCTCCAGACCAATCAGGCCCTCTTTACGTGCCGTGGTGCTCCAGTTCACCACCCGCTCGATACCGACCTGCTGATTAATCGCAGGAGGAAGAAACACCCAGCGCAAAATACTAAGTGCGCGCTTAAGCACCGCAATGGATGTCTGCAATAAGGCAGCTGCCAAAGTACCGCCAAAAACAATCAGCGCCGCCGGACCGTTGAGCAAGGCAGAAGCATGGCCACCTTCGAGGTAATTACCTCCGACTATGGCCACCAGAGCCAGAACGATGCCGATCAGACTCAAGACATCCATCAGAGGCAAGCCTCAACCAGATGTCCAGCAATGTTGTCCAAGGAGTAAACTGCATCCGCCAAATTGGCCTTCACCACCGCCATCGGCATGCCGTAGATCACACAACTGGCTTCATCCTGAGCCCAAACCTGACTGCCCTCCTGTTTGAGCAGGCGCGCTCCCTCACGACCGTCGGCGCCCATGCCTGTGAGCACGACCGCCAACGCCTTGTCATGGTAAGTCTTAGCCGCAGAGCCGAAGGTGATATCGACACAGGGCTTGTAATTCAAGCGCTCGTCACCGGGCAGAATGCGCACTGCACCACGGGCATCGATCATCATTTGCTTGCCACCGGGCGCGAGAATAGCCAGGCCTGGACGCAACAGATCACCGTCTTCGGCTTCCTTGACACTGATCCTGCACAGTTTATCCAGACGATCGGCAAAGGCTTTGGTAAAGGCCGCCGGCATGTGCTGGATCAGTACAATGGGCGCAGGAAAATTCGCTGGCAGTTGGGTCAGTACCCGTTGCAGGGCCACCGGCCCCCCTGTCGAGGTACCAATGAGCACCAGTTTGTAGGCTTTGCGCCGGGGAGCTGCAGAATCACTTCTGGACTGAGGAGCCGGCGCCGCAGAGCCACCTGTACGGCTCGGCAAGGGCGCAGCCGCAACGCCCGGCTGACGACTAGGAGCAGTACCCGCAGAGGTTGTCGGCGAGCTAATGCCCCCCCGACGATTGCTGCGCGCAATGCTGTTCACCTTTTCGCACAGCAGCTGTTTGACCCTTTGCGGATTACGGGAGATATCCTCGAAATTCTTCGGCAGAAAATCCACGGCTCCTGCATCCAGCGCGTCCAGAGTAACTCTTGCGCCTTCATGGGTCAGTGATGAAAACATCAGCACTGGAGTCGGGCAGCTCTGCATGATGGCACGCACGGCAGTAATGCCGTCCATCAACGGCATCTCATAATCCATGGTGATGACGTCAGGTTTCAATGCCAATGCTTGATCAATGGCCTCACGACCATTAGTAGCCGTGCCCACCACGCTGATGTTGGGATCGGACGAAAGGATTTCCGTAAGCCTGCGCCGGAAGAACCCCGAATCGTCAACCACCAATACCTTGACAACCATAAACACTCCAGAACGTTACAGCCCGCAGCTGCAACGTCAATGGTCAGATGCGCCGAGCGTAGCGTTTAAGCATGCTTGGCACGTCGAGAATCAGCGCAATCCTACCGTCTCCGGTAATGGTAGCGCCGGAAATACCAGGGGTGCCATGCAGCATCTTGCCCAATGGTTTGATGACCACCTCCTCCTGGCCAACCAGTTGATCGACCACAAAGCCAATACGCTGATTACCAACCGAAAGGATGACCACGTGCCCCTCACGCTGCTCATCATAAAAAGCCTTGGGCACCAGCCAACGCTTGAGGTAGAACAAGGGCAGCGCTTTGTCCCGTACTACCACCACTTCCTGACCATCAACCACATTGGTGCGAGACAGATCGAGATGGAAGATCTCATTAACGTTGACTAACGGGAAGGCAAACTCCTGATTATCCAGCATCACCATCAGTGTGGGCATGATCGCCAGAGTCAGGGGAACTTTGATGACAATCTTGGTACCCTGTCCCTTCTGTGAAAATACGTTTACCGTGCCATTGAGCTGGGAAATCTTGGTTTTCACCACATCCATGCCCACGCCGCGTCCGGAAACATCGGAAATCTCGGTTTTGGTCGAGAATCCCGGAGCGAAGATCAGGTTGTAGCACTCCATCTCGGTCAATCGATCAGCCGCATCCCGGTCCAGCATGCCTTTCTCGACCGCTTTGGCGCGCAGAATTTCAGCATCCATGCCCTTACCATCATCGGTGATCAACAACAGAATGTGATCCCCCTCCTGCTCGGCAGAAAGCACAACTTTGCCTGTGCGGGGCTTGCCTGCGGCTTCACGCTCATTGGGCATCTCTATGCCGTGGTCGACTGAGTTACGCACCAAGTGCACCAGTGGATCGGCCAATGCCTCCACCAGATTTTTGTCTAGATCCGTGTCTTCCCCCACCAGCTCCAGACTGATCTCTTTTTTCAACTGCCGGGCCAGGTCCCGCACCAAGCGCGGGAAACGGCCAAAGACTTTCTTGATGGGCTGCATGCGGGTTTTCATCACCGCAGCCTGAAGATCTGCGGTCACCACATCAAGGTGTGACACACCTTTGGACATGGACTCATCACCGCTATTGAGCGCCAGGCGAACCAAACGGTTGCGTACCAGCACCAGCTCACCAACCATATTCATGATTTCGTCCAGGCGTGCGGTGTCGACCCGAACGGTCGTCTCCGCTTCACTGAGCGAAGAAGGCCCTGCTGCAGGTGCAGCTCTGACCGGAGCAGCGGCTGTTTTGCTTGCTGCAGCAGGCGCTGCTTTAGCTGCCGCCACCGACGGCGGAGTACTGGCGGCCGACTTAGCCCGAGCAGCAGGCGTACTGCTAGCTGCCTCTTTGGATTCACCCTTGCCGTGTAACTGATCCAGCAAGGCTTCGAACTCCGCCTCACCTATCTCATCGCTTGCCGCTACAGGCTCAACAGTCGCAGCCCCGGTCCCAGCCTCAGGCCCTGCACTGGACTCATTGGCGGAAAACTTACCCTTGCCATGCAATTGATCAAGCAAGGCTTCAAATTCGTCATCACTGATATTGTCAGACTGCCCCTCAGCCGTGAGCGGTTCCTGTGCGGGCGGACTTGGTTCGGCCTGAGCGACTTTTTTGCCCTGCAACTGATCAAGCAGCGATTCGAATTCAGCATCAGTAATGTCGTCACTGCCTGTCTCGGCCGCCGGCTCTTCGCCCTCATCCAATGCGTCCAGCAACTCTTCGAACTCGCTGTCGGTGATATCTACGCAGGCACCCTGCTCGGCATCTGGCACCGGCTCTGCTGCGGCAGTGGCGGACTTCACTGGACTTGACTGCGGCTCGTCTTGCTTCGGCACAGCCAAACGAGACAGTGCCGCCATCAGCTCAGGCGAAGCCGGAGTTGGCGCTACTCGTTCACGCACTTCCTGAAACATGCCATTAACCGCATCCAGCGCCTCAAGCACGACATCCATGAGTTCTGCGTCGACCCGCCGAGCGCCCTTGCGCAGTATGTCGAATACGTTCTCTGCAGAGTGACAGCACTCCACCAGCTCGTTGAGTTGCAGAAAGCCCGCCCCGCCTTTTACCGTATGAAAACCACGGAAGATCGCGTTGAGCAGATCCATATCGTCCGGACGACTTTCCAGCTCGACCAATTGTTCGGACAACTGCTCAAGAATCTCTCCAGCCTCTACCAGGAAATCCTGAAGGATTTCCTCATCAGCGCCGAAACTCATAAGGTGCTCCTAAAATCCCAAGCTGGACAGCAAATCGTCGACGTCATCCTGATTGGATGCGACATCCTCACGTTTATCGGCATGGATCTGTGGACCTTCACCCCGTGAGTTCTTCATCTGCGCTTCTTGCTCCGCACGTATAAATTCATGGTCGTGCTCTATCCCGGCAACGCGATCGACCTGACTGGCCATGATCATCAACTTGAGTAAGTTACCTTCCACCTCGGTGACTAATTTGGTGACGCGCTTAATTACCTGACCGGTCAGATCTTGAAAATCTTGCGCCAGGAGAATGTCGTTAAGGTTGGATGATAGTTTTCTGCCCCCTTCTTGGCTGCGAAGCAAAAACTGATCGACACGCTTAGCCAGATCGCGGAAACCCTCTGCACCTATCTCTCGGCGCATAAAGCGGTTCCATTCGGCTCCCAGCTTCTCTGCCTCAGTGCCTAGTTCATTCACCAGTGGGGCGCTCTGCTCGACCAAATCTAGCGTACGGTTGGCGGCGCGCTCAGTGACGGTCACCACATAGTCGAGACGCTCGGTCGCATCGGCTATCTGGGAAACCTCCTTGGCGTGGGGCACATGGGGATCCAGCTGAAAATTGACTATGGCACTGTGCAGCTCGCGGGTCAGCTTGCCCACCTCCTGATAAAGGCCATGATCGCGAACCTTGTTGAGCTCATTAATAAGCTTGACCGCTTTGCCGAAATCACCTTGTTCAAGACTGGCTACCAATTGCCGGGCGCTGTTTTTCAGGGTCGACTCGAGATCACCTAATGATGAATCGCTATGTTCCATAACAACCTCGTCGCAGACCTCAGCCATTGACCCGCTCAAAAATTTTCTCGATTTTCTCTTTGAGCACCTGGGCAGTGAAAGGCTTAACCACATAGCCATTCACCCCGGCCTGGGCGGCCTCAATGATTTGATCGCGCTTGGCTTCTGCCGTAACCATCAGTACCGGCATATGCTTCAAACGCTCATCTGCACGCACTGCTCGCAACAGCTCTATGCCATTCATCCCAGGCATATTCCAGTCGGTAACCAGAAAATCGAAGCTGCCGTTATGCAACATTGGCAAAGCAGTGTTGCCGTCATCGGCCTCAGCAGTATTGGTGAACCCTAAATCCCGTAGGAGGTTCTTGATGATCCGTCGCATCGTCGAAAAATCATCAACGATGAGAATCTTCATATTTTTGTCCAAGTCGACCTCCGTACAATCCCAAAAACACTCACAACCTCTAGGGCACTTCTTAAAGCTGCAACAGGCCCGACGGAACGCCGTTAAGGATTGCGCCTGATACTGCCAATTCTAATAGATAGCAATAGGTCTAGACCTGCCATGCCTCAAGTCGAGCACGTAAACGAGCGGCACATTGACTATGCAATTGACTGACGCGTGACTCACTGACCCCCAACACTGCACCAATTTCTTTGAGATTCAACTCTTCGTCGTAATACAACGACAACACCAGACGCTCACGCTCGGGCAGATTAGCAATGGCTTCAGCCAATGCTGTCTGAAAGCGAGCGCTTTCCAGCTCCTTGGACGGACCATGATGCCGAGAGCCTTCGTCTTGTTGTAAGCCGCCCTCATCGCTGCCCTGTAGCAGGTCATCAAAGCTAAATAGACGGCTACCCAAGGTATCGCCAAGAATGCTGTAGTAATCCTCGAGGCTCAGTTGAAGCTCGGCCGCAACCTCATGATCTTTAGCGTCGCGTCCAGTTCTGGCTTCTATTTTACGAATGGCATCGCTGACCATACGGCTGTTACGGTGCACTGAGCGTGGCGCCCAATCGCCCTTACGCACTTCATCGAGCATAGACCCACGGATACGAATGCCTGCAAATGTCTCAAAACTGGCCCCCTTGCTGGGGTCGTATTTGCGTGAGGCCTCGAGCAGACCGATCATCCCGGCCTGAATCAGATCATCCACCTGGACGCTGGCCGGCAGACGCGCCAACAAGTGATAGGCAATACGCTTGACCAAAGGCCCATAGCGACCAATCAACTGACTTTGTGAATCCTCTGCCACTCTCTTGCTGTAATACATACGGATTCCAGAGTCTGATCTCATACCGTCGAATCTGCAGTAGCCTGTCTTACCAGCCGTTCGACGAAAAACTCCAGGTGACCACGCGGGTTAGCCGGAAGTGGCCAGGCATCAATTTTTTGAGCAATCGCCTTAAACGTCATTGCGCACTTCGAACGGGGAAACGCGTCGTACACCGCCCGCTGTTTTTGCACCGCCTTACGAATTGCTTCGTCATAAGGCACTGCCCCAACAAACTGCAATGAAACGTCAAGAAAACGGTCAGTAACCTTGGTCAGTTTAGCAAAGAGATTACGCCCTTCCTGGGGGCTGTGGGCCATGTTGGCAAGCACCCTGAAACGGTTCATGCCGTGGTCACGATTAAGCAGCTTGATCAGCGCATAGGCATCGGTGATGGAGGTTGGCTCGTCACACACCACCACCAGCACTTCCTGCGCCGCACGCACAAAACTGACCACCGAATCACCAATACCGGCAGCCGTATCAACGATCAGCACATCGAGGTTTTCGCCGATCTCGCTAAATGCCTGGATCAGCCCCGCGTGCTGCATAGGACTAAGATTCACCATGCTCTGCGTACCAGAGGCTGCAGGTACAATACGCACGCCACCAGGCCCCTGGATCACCACATCGCGCAGATCACATCTACCCTCGACGACATCAGCCAGGGTTCGCTTGACGGTCAGGCCCAGCAATACATCAACGTTGGCCAGGCCAAGGTCGGCATCCATTAGCATAACGCGCCGCCCTAAATCAGCCAGCGCCAGCGACAGATTCACCGATACATTGGTCTTGCCGACGCCACCTTTGCCGCCGGTCACCGCAATCACCTGTACGGGATGCATACCCATGCTATCTATACACCTTATCTAAGAATCTGTTCAAAAAATCGCAGTCCTTTGACCTTGGTAGTTTACCTCACAAGAGCATAACCTTGGACTCGATAACCGATGCTGGAGATTACTGCACTGGCGACTACACAGGCCTGTAGCAGAGATTCGAACGCTTAACATTCTACTGAGCACCGATAGCCGAACTCTAATCACCTCATTTTGCCATTACTTCAGCTCACTTGCCTCGCCAAATTCTGATAAAGACCAGAAAACATCTCCGCCATGGCATCTTCGCTTGGATTTTCAGGTGCTTGCAAGCTCACTGCCTGGCTAACCAACTGATGACTTTTAGGCTGTTGCAAATCATCTGGAATCCTTGGCCCATCCGTTAAGTAGGCTACAGGTAGGCGCTGCTCGATTGCCAAGCCCAACACCTCGCCCAGGCTGCCAGCCTCATCAAGCTTGCTCAGCACGCAACCAGCCAAACCACAGCGCTTGTGACTATGGTAGGCAGCCCTCAATACCTGAGCCTGACTGGTGGCAGCTAGAACCAAATAATTACGAGCATTGATGCCGCGACTGGCCAGTGTCTCCAACTGCATAGACAGAGCAGGATCGTTGCTTGGCAGACCAGCTGTGTCGATTAGCACAAGCCGCTTACGGGATAAAGGCATCAAGGCCTGAGTCAGGGACTGGTCCGGATTAACCTGCACCAAGGAAACGTCAAGAATCCGGCTAAGGGTTTTGAGCTGCTCCTGAGCACCAATACGATAATTATCCATACTCACCAGGGCGATGCTCTGGGAACCGTACTTGAGCACGTAGCGGGCAGCCATCTTTGCCAGCGTTGTGGTTTTCCCCATACCCGCTGGCCCCACCAAAGCGATCACTCCCCCCTCCTCCATGGGATCTTCCTTAGCGATCTGAATTGAATGCGCCAAGCGAGCCAGCAGCATACGCCAGGCCTGACGAGAATCTGCGACGCTGGCCACAGACTCAAGCAAGCTGCTCGCCAACGCCGCTGGAATGCCCATGCGTTGCAAACGACGCCATAAGTTGGCCTGTTGCGGGCGACGATTTTGCATCTGCCCCCAGGCCATGGAACCCATCTGCATTTCAACCAGTTCACGCAGCCCCTGTAGCTCAAAACGCATGGCATCCAGCGCCGCCTGATCTTTGCCTTCAGAAGCCACTGTTTCCGGCTGTTTACCTTTATTTGGCAAGGCTTGCGCAGCAGTATCGGTAAATAATTGACGATCTTGCGCACTAGCCTGCTGACTGCGAGTGGCAAGATCGGCATGGGCCGAGACAATCCGTGAATGGGTCTTGCGCAGCTCCACTTCCAAAGCAGGATTGGGTTGCCGAGCAGGTGCCGATGGCACCTGGTAATCCAGCGCAGCGGTCAGCTCGACGCCACCAGCCACACGACGGTTACCGATGATGGTGGCATCTGCCCCCAGCTCATCGCGAACCTGTTTGATAGCCTGGCGCATGTCGGCAGCGAAAAAGCGTTTGACCTGCATAATCCATCCCCTCGATCAGTTCTGCCCCACCGTCGCAACAATGGTGACCTGCTTGTTGTCCGGAATTTCCTGATACGCCAGCACATGAATGTTTGGCACCGCCAACCGGGCAAAGCGCGAAAGCATTCCCCGAATCGGTCCAGCCACCAAAAGAATCACTGGTTTACCGAGCATTTCCTGACGCTGGCCGGCCTCTACCAAAGAACGCTGCAATCTCTCAGCCATTCCAGGCTCCAGAAGATTGCCCTCTTCACTGCCTTGACCGGCCTTCTGCATACTCTTGAGCAATAACTGTTCCAATCTTGGTTCAAGGGTGATGACAGGTAGCTCAGGCTCTAGTCCCACGATGCCTTGCACTATGGCCCGGGACAGCGCGACACGTACCGCAGCAACTAGAGCGCCAGGATCTTGACTTTTCGGAGCTACATTGGCGATAGCCTCGGCAATGCTGCGGATATCTCGCACTGGCACCTGCTCCTGCAACAGCGTCTGCAAGACCTTGAGCAGCAGCGACAAGGAAATCATCCCCGGCACAAGCTCCTCTGCCAGCTTCGGCGAGCTCTTGGCCAGCAGCTTCATCAATTGCTGAACTTCTTCATGACCCAACAACTCATGGGCGTGTTTATGCAGGATCTGATTGAGGTGGGTCGCCACCACGGTACTGGCATCGACCACCGTATAGCCCAAGGATTGGGCCTGATCGCGCATGCCATGGTCTATCCATACCGCATCCAGACCAAATGCCGGGTCTTTCGCCGCTACCCCATTGAGGCTGCCATAGACCTGTCCCGGATTGATCGCCATATCGCGATCGGGATAGATCTCCCCCTTGGCCACACTGACGCCCATCAGCGTCAGGCAGTACGCGTTGGGCTGCAAATCCAGATTGTCGCGGATATGCACGGATGGCATCAAAAAGCCCATGTCCTGGGACAGCTTTTTGCGCACCCCCTTGATGCGAGCCAAAAGCTGCCCATTCTGATTGCGATCAACCAGAGGAATCAGACGATATCCGACTTCCAGGCCGACCATGTCCACCGCCATCACGTCATCCCAGCCCAGCTCCTTAACATCCTGCGCACGCTTGGCCGGCAGCTGCTCTTGCTGACGTTTTGTCTCCTGCACCTCCACTTCCTTGGCCTTGCGCTGCTTGTGGGATATCCAATAAGCGCCACCCGCCGCAATCAAACCGAGACTGACAAAGGACATATGGGGCATGCCCGGAACCAAGCCCATGGCGATCATGATGGAGGCTGAAACCGCCAGTGCCCGCGGTGATGCAAACATTTGCCGACTCACCTGCGCGCCCATGGCCTCGGCACTGGAAACCCGGGTCACCATAATTGCCGCGGCGGTCGACAGCAGCAGAGAGGGGATCTGTGCCACCAAACCGTCACCTATGGTCAGCAAGGTATAGATACGTCCGGCTTCGGAAAAATCCAAATCATGCTGCAGCATACCGATGGCCATACCGCCAATCAGGTTGATGAACAGAATCAACAAACCGGCAACGGCATCACCGCGAACAAACTTGCTGGCACCGTCCATGGAGCCGTAGAAGTCCGCCTCCTGGGTCACCTCACTGCGGCGCTTCTTGGCTTCGGCCTGATTGATAAGACCAGCATTCAAGTCGGCATCGATAGCCATCTGCTTGCCCGGCATGGCATCCAGAGTAAAGCGCGCACTCACCTCGGAGATACGTCCAGCACCCTTGGTAACCACCACGAAGTTGATAATCATGAGGATGGCAAAAACCACTATACCAACCACATAGTTACCGCCGATCACCACCTCACCGAAGGCCTGAATAACCTTACCGGCAGCGTCATGCCCCTCCTGACCGTGCAGCAATACCACCCGAGTAGAAGCCACGTTCAGAGCCAGACGCAATAGTGTCGCCGCCAGCAAAATGGTTGGAAACACCGCGAAATCCAGTGGCCGCAAGGCATAGATGGCCACCAGCAGAACAACAATCGACAGGGAAATACTGAAGGTAAAGAGAACGTCCAACAAAAAGGCTGGAATCGGCAGCATGACCATGCCCAGCATGACCAACAGCAACAGCGGTATGCCAAAGCTGCCACTGCGCAACGCGGAGAGATTGCCGCGAACATCCCCAATCAATTGAGCTCGATTCACTGCCACGCTGTCACCCCAACCAATTCAATCTTTTGACGCAAAAGCGCCTGCGCAAGCAGCATTGCAAGAAGCTCTCCAGCTTTCTGCAATCGCCTATTTATCGAAATCTGGGGGATACCTCAGGGCAATCGCATGAACGGATGAGCCCATAGCTTCAAGCGACTTCAGTTCGGCCCGGCCCGGCTTGGTGTAGCCTGTCTTCTCTTTGTCGAGAAGGGATACAGGATGCAGCAAGCAGACAGACCGAGCCGGGGCGGAATCTTTGTTTTGATCGATGACCCTCGGCAAGCGAGCAAGGTCGAACACGATCTAGTGGAAATGCTGGTTGTCGCGGTCAGCGCAGTGCTCTCAGGCGCGGATACATTCGTGGGGATTGAGGCATGGGCCACGGAGAAGCTCGACTGGCTACGAAACTACCTGAAGCTCAAGCACGGGATCGCCTCGTATGACACGTTTGGCCGTCTGTTCGGTCTGCTCGATCCGGCACAGTTCGAGGTGGCGCTCAGGCGCCGGGTGGGAGCGGTCATTCCGGTACTGGAGGCGCAGGTGCTCGCCATCGACGGTAAGATCAGCCGGCGCTCTCGCAAGGTCGATGCCACAGCTGCACCTGGTCAGTGTTTTTGCCGCAGATGCCAGCTTGGTGTTGGGCCAACACTCGAGCGAGGCGAAGTCCAACGAGAAAACCG
>RCIC01000102.1:0-34228 GCA_018883505.1 Ceratosolen fusciceps
AGCCTCGGAACGGTTGTACAGCTTGACCATCTGACTCAGAACACCCTCACCTTCAATGTTCAGACACAGGTCATCGGCCAACACCACCGCAAAAGGCTCATCGCCGATCAGCGGACGGCCGCTGAGGATGGCATGGCCTAGGCCCTTCATCTCGAGTTGGCGGGTGTAGGAGAAGGTACAGTTGTCGAGCAAGCGGCGAATGTCGACCAGATATTTTTCCTTGTCGGTATTACGGATCTGATGCTCAAGCTCATAGCTGATATCAAAATGATCCTCCAGGGAACGTTTGCCCCGCCCTGTAACCATAGCAATCTGATTCAGTCCTGCATCCAGGGCTTCCTCGACACCGTACTGGATCAACGGCTTGTTAACTATAGGCAGCATTTCTTTGGGCATTGCCTTGGTCGCCGGCAAAAAACGCGTACCGTAACCGGCGGCAGGAAAAAGGCATTTCTTTATCATCGGTATTCCTTAATGGGTTTCTAATAAGGCGCGTAACGCGGATCAAAATAAGCTGCCTGCCTGCATCAAACTGGCAGTCATAACATTCAATTAACCAATAACAGGTATTTTGCCTGTTATTTAAGTAAATAACCTGTGTTTCGCTGATTCCCCTCCAGGACCTGATAGAGGCCGTAATAGGAAGCCGCAAAGGCTGTGCTAGATGCCAGATAACATGGTCCGCTCAGCTTGACCTTCAATCCAGAGTCTCCAAGACACGATAGTCTCTCGTTAAGGCAGCGAACCGAGCAGACAAGTTCCGAACAAGCGCCAAAACCAGCAGTGGCGCAGCGATGCAGTCACCTGCCAGCCAGGCAAGAAATGACTTTCAGCACATTTTCCTCGCAACTAGACCGGCATTGGCTGACCTTGAGCAATGCAGGTATGCCTGGCATCGAGTACAGTGGGAAGATGATCGTGACTGCATAAGAGGCAACCATGAACGCGGATGTGCTTATCGTTGGTGCAGGACCTGTGGGGCTCAGTCTGGCGCGCTCGCTATCCGGCCAGGGGCTGTCAATATTACTAGTTGACCGACAATCCCAGGAAGAACTGGCCAATCCGGCTTTCGACGGACGCGAAATCGCACTTACTCATACCTCCTTAAATACCCTGCAACGCCTACAAATATGGGAGCACTTCAGCGACGATGAAATCTCCCCACTGCGCGATGCCAAGGTACTCAATGGCCCCTCTCCTTACGCCCTGCGTATACAGGCCGCAGCTGTAGGTGAAGAACGTCTGGGCTGCCTGGTCCCCAACCATGCGATCCGCCGCGCCGCCTTTAGCGCAGCAACCGACTGCGCAGATGTGCAGCTACTGACGCAAACCACTTTGAGCGAACTGCACTGCAGCGAGCAGGGCGTTCAGGCCCGACTGAGCGATGGCCAACAGGTGCAGGCCCGTCTGATCGTTGCCTCCGACAGTCGTTTCTCGGAAACCCGGCGACGCCTGGGCATTGGTGCGCGCATGGAGGATTTCGGCAAGAGCATGCTGGTGTGTCGCATGCACCACGAGCTTGGCCACGAACAGGTGGCCTGGGAGTGGTTTGGCTACGGACAAACCCTGGCATTATTGCCTCTGAACGGCAACTGCTCCTCCGCCGTACTGACCTTGACTCCAGCAGAAATGAACCGGGTAATGACCCTCGACGCCCAAGCCTTCGCCCGGGAGATGGAGCAACGCTTCGATAACCGTCTAGGACAGATGCAACTGCAGGGAGAACGTTATGTTTATCCTTTGGTCGGCGTCTATGCCGAGCGTTTTGCCGGACTGCGCTGCGCCCTGGTCGGGGATACGGCGGTGGGCATGCATCCCGTGACGGCCCACGGATTCAATTTTGGTTTACAGAGCCAAAAACGCCTGGCCGACGCCCTGCTTGAAGCCGTGCGTCATGGTCAGGACATAGGTGATCCACGCGTCCTGCAGGGTTATGCGCGGATCCAGCAAAGGGCCAGCTGGCCACTGTATCAAGCCACCAGCCTGCTAGTGCGGCTCTACACAGACGACCGCGCACCTACCCGTCTGTTGCGCAATACTGGCCTGCGTCTGGCACAGAATCTTGCGCCGCTAAAATGGGCTCTGGCACGCCATCTGACGCAGATATCCGGCTAAGATCAAGGCTGGCACGCGGCAGAAGCATATTTCTGCCAAAGGCCGAGAGCGACATTTACCCCGCCTCGGCCCCGCCCCTGACCGAACTCCTTGCCCAGAGGAGTCGGCCAGCCCATGGCTGTATGCAGGACGGCTGCCGTTTTGAACATTGTGGCTCTCGCCGGCATGAATCAATTCGTCGTCACTGCGCTAAATCAAGCACCAGTCTCCAGGCCATATTTCATGATGGATGCCTTGACGCTACAAGCGAATGAAATTCGCAGGGGGCCTGTGCATATCGATGCCAGTGTCATACACCAGGTTAACCAACTCCACCAGGATGATCGCACTCAACCCCCAGATCTGATAACCGCCATACTGGTAGCTGGGCACGTACCAGCTCCGTCCCAGGAACTCGATGCGATGGGTACCCTGCCGTGGATCATCGCCAAAATAGGCTAATGGTGCGCTAAACACGGCGGCTATTTCTGCTTCATTGGCCCGGTAACAAAAATTATCCGGAACCAGCCCTACGTAGGGAGTCACCTGAATACGGTGGCGCGACACCAAGGTACTGAGCTGACCAAGCAGTTCAACCTGGTCAGGCGCCAGGGCAACCTCCTCCTCGGCTTCGCGCAGGGCGGTCTCGACCAGATCACGGTCTTGCGGATCGCGGCGCCCACCAGGAAAGGCTACCTCTCCACTGTGGGTCGACAGGCCACTGGCACGCAGGGTGAAAATGACCCGGGGGGCCTCGCTGCGGGTAACAGGCAGCAATACCGCGGCTTCTGGCAAGTCAGGCAGGCTTGCACTCAGCGTCGGACGATAATCGCGAACACGTTGCACCAACTTATTCAGCATGGCCTTTCTCAACGTTCTGATACCCAGAATAATGGCATAGCCCCAGCAAAGCGTCAGCAATCTGTAATTGCGGCTATGTCGCGGTACGACGCAAACTGCGGCGCCATGGCCATAGCAACAATAACCATAGGCTTTCCAGCAGCCAGGACAGCAGCAGCCCGGCACAAAGCCCCCAAAGGATCACCGGAGGCGACAGCAACACCTGATACTGATAGGCCTGCCGGGTCTCCTGCAGCAATTGACCATCGGCGGCGCTCAGTAGATGCCACAACTGCTGATACCAGTGTCCCTGCATGGCGGCAGCCTCACGGGAGAGCAAGGCTGCACGCTCAACCAACAGCGCCACACTACGGGCATCGCTGCGTATCACCGGATCGCTACTGCTCCGATAATGCTCGACCAATAACTGCAGGTCTGCGTTGAAAAAACGTTGCGCCGTATGCCGAAAGCCCGCCAATCCCTGCTCGGACTCCAAGCGATGGGCATCCACTCTTTTAATGTAGTCACCGATAAAGCCCGGCACCTGGATCCCAAGCAACAATCCCAGGGCAAACAGAACCAGACGCAGATAAGCTCTAAACATCCTTCCCTCCTGAGATTTACTAAGGATGGATTGATCGTCAGTTGCTCATGCCTTCGGCAATACACTCGCCGCCGCGCCACAAGCGCCACTGCCCCGGCTGGTACAGCATCCACTGCTCATTATCCGTGAGAGGTTCAGTGGCCAATACCGAAACCACGTCATTGGGCGTGGTTTCGGCGTGAAAATCCACATTAATGTCGGCATCACGCAGATGTGCAGGTCCAAAGGGTGCGCGACGGGTGATATGCGCCAACTTGGTGGTGCAAAAGCTGAACAGCCAGTCACCGTCACTGAGCAGGCAGTTAAACACACCGCACTGCCGATAAGCCGAGCAAGCCGCCACCAGTTCAGGCAAGAGCAGCTCTATCGGTACTGCCTCCGGAAATGCCGTACGTACACGGTTGAGCAAGTCGCAAAAAGCCGACTCACTGTCGGTATCGCCGATGGCCCGATAGAATCCCGGAGCTGGGTGAAAATCTGCCAACTGGCCATTGTGAGCAAAACACCAGTTACGCCCCCACAGCTCTCGGACAAATGGATGGGTATTGGCTAGACACACTCGCCCAACATTGGCCTGGCGAACATGGCCTATGACCACTTCACTCTTGATCGGATAGCGCTGCACCAACTGCGCCACCTCCGACTCGCTGCTCGCCCTCGGTTCCTGGAACAGGCGCAGTCCGCGCCCTTCGTAGAAGCCTATCCCCCAACCATCACGATGTGGTCCCGTACGCCCTCCACGCTGCATCAATCCGGTAAAGCTGAAAACAATATCGGTAGGAACGTTGGCGCTCATGCCGAGCAGTTCACACATGGTTACAGACTCTCGTTTGGGCAATTACAGGTGGGGCTCGATGCGGACACCATGCAGATTTCGTGGCGATGAATCCACTCCCTGCTCGTTGTACCAAGGCTCTTGCAGCTTCGACTGTTGTTCTGCCTTGGCACGGGCCGCCTTACGCGCCTTCCAGCTACGCTCCAACGGCCAGCGAATGGCGACAAACAGCAGATACAGGACAAAGGCGATAGAACCATACATGGTCAGATCGGCCACCGCGAGCAAGGCGTTGTTACCCACCTTAAACAGCAGGTCCAGCGACACTATGGCAATGGCTGGGGCGAACAGTCCTTTGGCTGGATCGACTATGCTCGGACAGAACAGTAATACCGCCACCAGCACGCGAAGGGGCTCACGCAGATAGCGCCACATCCACCCAGTGATCTTACCCCAGACCAAAAGACAACCCAGGGCGGCAAGGGCATAGCCGGCCCAGGCAAGAAGGTAATCGTTTTCGGTCATTGGGCAGGATGTTCCTATGCTTGACTAACTACTGGCGGGCAACTGCAGCGCTTTTACCATTCGCTCAGCGATAAGGGGCTTATGATAGCGACTTTTACCTTGATTCGGCGTGCCCTGCGTCGAAGAGTGTTGCGGAGATTCAACATGCTTAACGCCCCCATCGCCCACAAAGCCCCCGGCAGCGACCCCTACCGCTGGTTACAGGAGCGTGACAGCGCCGCAGTACTCAGCCATCTGCAAGCCGAAAACGCCTACCTGGAAAGTCAGCTGGCCGAGACAACCGAGTTGCGCGAACAGCTATTCCAAGAGATCAAGCAACGCATCCGCGAGACAGACCTGTCTTTGCCGACCCCTTGGGACGGTTTTCTTTACTACCAACGCACCACCGCGGGGGACGAATATCCCCGCCATTATCGCTGCCGGCGGCCTGCTGATGACAGCCTTAGCCTTGACCCGACCAGCGAGCAACTGCTGCTTGACCCCAACCTATTGGCCGACGGCGGTTTTCTCTCCCTTGGCGCTTTCAGTATCAGTCCTGATCAGCAACTGCTCGCTTATAGCCTGGATATCGCAGGCGACGAAATCTATCACCTGTATGTCAAAAACCTCGCAAGCGAAAAGGTGCAGCATCTGCCATTCGAACACTGCGATGGCAGCCTGATCTGGGCCAACGACAGCCGGACCCTGTTCTTTGGCTCACTGGATGAAACCCATCGCAGCGCCAAGTTGCACCGCTATCGGCTGGGCGATGAGACTGCGCTAGAGGTTTTCCACGAAACCGACGGGCGCTTCTTTCTCAGTTGCTATCGCAGCAGCTCAGAACGCCAGTTGCTGCTATTGCTTGCCAGCAAGACCACCAGCGAGTTCTGGTTCCTCGACGCCGACTGTCCAGAGCAGCCATTTCAGTGCCTGGCGCCTCGTGAAGAAGGCCATGAATACTATGCCGACCATGGCCAGCTGGATGGCCAACCGACCTGGTGGATTCGCAGTAATCAAAGCGGGATCAACTTTGCCCTGTATAGCGCCAGCGAAGCACAGCCCACACGTAAGTACTGGCAACAGCGCCTAGAGCACAGCGAAAAACTCATGCTCGAAGGCATCACCCTGACCGAAACAGCCTTGTTGCTCAGCCTGCGCGAAGGTGGTTTACCCATTATCGAAGTACGCCCCAACAACGCCCCCCCCTATCGCCTCAGTCTGCCTGACTCGGCTTACAGTCTCTACCTACAGGATAATCTGGAATTCACCAGCCCGGTGATCCGCCTGCGCTACGAAGCGCTCAATCGACCAGCGCAGATTCGACAACTGGAGCTGGCCACAGGAGCCCAGCAAGTGCTCAGGGAAACGCCCGTCCTAGGTGACTTCGACGCCGACGACTTCATCAGCCAAAGGCTGTGGGCCAGTTCCAGCGATGGCACCCAGGTCCCCATCAGTCTGGTCGCCAAAAAAGGCGTGCTGGGTAGCCACGCGCCCCTGTATCTGTACGGCTACGGTGCCTATGGCGAAAGCTTGGACCCCTGGTTCTCCCACGCCAGACTCAGCCTCCTTGAGCGCGGTGTAGTATTTGCCATCGCCCATGTGCGCGGTGGCGGCGAGCTTGGTGAGGCCTGGTATCGGGCCGGCAAGCTGGAGCACAAACAGAACAGTTTCAATGACTTTATCGCCTGCGCCGAACACCTGATAGATCAGGGCCTCACCACAGCGACACAGCTGGCCATCAGTGGTGGCAGCGCCGGCGGACTGCTGATCGGCGCCACTCTCAACCAGCGCCCGGAGCTCTTTGCTGCGGCCGTTGCCGAGGTGCCCTTTGTCGATGTACTCAACACCATGCTCGATCCAGACCTGCCGCTGACCGTGACCGAATACGATGAATGGGGGGACCCCTCCCAAGAGCCCGTGCGCCAGCGCATCGGTGCTTACGCGCCCTATGAAAACGTGCAAGCGCAAAACTATCCGGCCATGCTGGTGGTGGCCGGCTACCACGATAGCCGTGTGCAATACTGGGAAGCGGCAAAATGGGTAGCCCGCCTGCGGGAACTGAAAACCGACAACAATCTGCTGCTACTCAAGACTGATCTAGCCGCCGGACATGGTGGCATGAGCGGACGCTATCAGGCTCTGCGCGATGCGGCCTTGGAATATGCCTTTTTGTTCCGGGTACTGGGCCTGCAATAAAGCCCGGACTTGCAACACTGCCCTGGCAGGCTCTTCAGCAGTTGTGTCAACAGCGCAAGAGCCCCTAGACTTTGCCCAACAACCGCCGAGAACAGCCGATGAACAACCCGACCTCCAAACTCGATCGAATTCTCGCCGAGGCACAACGCTCTCGCGAGGAAGGCTACCGCGCCAAAGCCCTGCGCATGTACCCCCATGTGTGCGGCCGCTGCGCTCGGGAGTTTTCCGGCAAGCGTTTGAGCGAGCTGACCGTGCATCATCGTGATCACAATCACGACAACAACCCAGAGGACGGTTCCAATTGGGAACTGCTGTGCCTGTTCTGCCACGACAACGAACACGCGCGCTACACCGATCAGCAGTATTTCAGCGAGGGCTCCTTGGCCAGTCAAAGTGCCGCCAAAACCACCCACAAGGCGTTCGCCAATCTGGCTGATCTGCTCAAGAACAAATCCTGATGATAGGCTTCTACCATAGGGCCAGATTGACTCAAGAGGCCCATCGTGGCGAACAAACGCTATAGCTGTATCGGACTGTTCAATCCCAAATCTCCGGAAAATGTCGGCGCCGTCATGCGGGCTGCGGGCTGCTACGGCGTAGCTGCAGTCTTCTATAGCGGCAAGCGCTATGAGCGAGCCCGGGACTTTGTCACCGACACCAAAAGGGTTCACCTGGACATTCCGCTGATAGGAATTGATGATCTGCAGAAAGTCATCCCATTGGGCTGCACGCCAGTGGCCGTAGAGCTGGTCGAGGATGCTCGACCGTTGCCAAGCTATACCCACCCGGACCGAGCCTTCTACATCTTTGGTCCGGAAGACGGCTCCCTGAGCAAGGAAGTACGCGACTGGTGCGAAGAGGTGGTGTACATCCCCACCCAGGGCTGCATGAATCTGGCAGCAACAGTTAACGTGGTGCTCTATGATCGTCTGGCAAAAGGCAACAACACCCGCTCGGGCGCCAGATACTGAGCATCAGTCCGACGCCGCAGAGCACAGCTCAAATGTGCTCTGCTGTTACCAGCTCAGCACTTCTTTGAGAAAGGGAATGGTCAATTTGCGCTGGGCCTGCAGGGAAGCCTTATCTAGACGCTCAAGCAGCTCGAACAAAGCGCCCATACTGCGCTCGCCGCGGTTAAGGATAAAACGCCCGACTTCATCACTCAGATGCAGTCCGCGGCGGGAAGCGCGTAGTTGCAGTGCTCGTAACTTGTCTTCATCCGACAAGGACTGCAGTTGAAAGATCAAAGCCAGGGTCAGGCGTGATTGCAGATCCGGCAGCTTGATCGGCAACTCCCGTGGCGAAGCATCGGCGGCCAACAGCAGGCAGCGACCGCTATCACGCAGCCGATTAAACAGGTGAAACAACGCCTCTTCCCACTCAGGCAGGCAGGCCGCGGCCTGTAGATCATCCAGGCAGACCAGCTCGAACTGCTCCAGGGACTCGAGTATCTGTGGGCCATACTCCACAAGCTCGGCCAAGGGCAGATAAACCGCCATTTCGCGGCGCTGCTCAAAACCGAGACAAGCCGCCTGCAGCAGATGACTGCGACCCACACCCTCGCCGCCCCAAAGATAGATCAGACTTTCTGTCCAACCGGCGTTGGCTTCACACAAACGCTGCACATAGCCCAGCGCGGCGGCATTGGCGCCCGGATAATAATTGGCAAAGGTGGCGTCATCGCGCAGACGCACACCCAGGGGCAACTGAATCGGCTTCATGTAGAAGGAGGAAATCGGTGAATGGCTATGAGATATTGATCAATCTCTCTGAGTCTATACCCTTAGCCAATCGCTGTCATTGAGGCTTTTTCATTAAAATACAGGCGCTTAACCCTTGTTCTCCAGGTCATGCAGCAGAGTTTGCGAGCAGCCCCAAAATTAGCGCTGCACCGCCAACCCAGTCTCAGTGCGACCCTTAGTCTTTCAGCCCTCCGTAGGTGTAAGACTGGGTGTACAGCTCATGCACATGCCGCAGCAGTACCATGATCACCGCGGCAACCGGCAGAGCCAGCAAAATTCCACTAAAGCCAAACAGCTGACCGCCAGCCATGATGGCAAAGATCACCGCAACCGGATGCAGGCCAATACGATCCCCCACCAACAGCGGGGTAAGCAGCATGCCCTCAAGCATCTGCCCGACCACAAAGACACCGGCAATTGCCAGCAAGGGATAAAGCTCGCCATTAAATTGGAACACGCCAGCCAATAGCGCAGCACTGACTCCCACCACCACACCCAAATAGGGAACGATACTGGCAAGCCCCGCCAGCATACCTATCAGCAGCCCAAGCTCCAGACCCAAGGCCATTAAACCAAGCGCATACACCAGCCCCAAGGCCAACATGACCATGAGCTGTCCGCGCAGAAAGGCGCCTAGTACTTCATGACACTCTTCCACCAGACGCACCACAGCCCCCTTCACTGCTGCGCGGCAGCAAGGCACGCAAGCGCGCCAGCAAAAGATCCCAGTCACGCATCAGGTAGAAACTGACCACCGGAATCAGCAACAAATTGGTGACCCAAGCCACCAGCGCCAGACTCGAGGCAGTCACCTGGGAGAGAATCAGGCCAGCGATATCGGTGGTTTTTTCCAGATGCTGGGAAACCGCAGACTTAAGCTGATCGAAACGCCAGAAATCCTCTTTCAGCCCCAGCTGGAGCTGCAACCAAGGCAACGCCTGATGTTGCGCCCAGTCGATCATCAACGGCATCAGCTCGTAGAGACGGGTCAGTTGCTTGCCCAGCAAAGGCAGCAACACCAGCAGCAAGGCCGCCATCAGCAGGCTAAACAGGGAGAACACCAGCACCACCCCGAGGGTTCGTGAAAGCCGCCAACGTTCCAGCCGATCCACCAAGGGATCACCCAGATAAGCAACCAGAATGCCGGCCAGAAAAGGCGAAAGAATTGGATGCAACAGATAAACCAAGCCGATAAACAGCAACAGCAAAACTATCCATGGCCAGCGAGACGAGTAGCTCATGCTCAATCCTCGGGGAAGAATAAGATTGCAGGCCCAGCAGCCATGGGGGCCTGAGAAAGGCTAGCGCAAGTCACCAGCGAAAACGCAGTACATCATCGGGCACTGTATCTGGCGCCGGTACTGGATTCGGCCCACTGCCGATCTGCCCGGCATCCTGGGACGCGGGGAGGTTTTGCGGCAGCTGTAGTTGCTGGAATTGCTCAGCCGATACCTCGTGCAACTGCGCCAGTGCCAGTTGCGTGCGCAACTGCTCGGCGCTGGCCTTGACCTGATAGATCAGACGATCCGCCTGTACCGATTGCAGCTGCGCCGCGAAGGGCTCGAGTATTCGTTGCAACTCGGCATAACGCGATAGATCTGCGCCGATAATTTCCACCCTCTGCACATTGCTGACGGCTCCAGGCGCTACCGCAAAGCGTGGCGCCAGACGCTCACTGACCTCCAGCAACACGGCATCGGCCAGGGCAGCAAGGTTCTCACCCTCAGCCTTACCCTGCTCACGCTCGCTACCCAGCCACAGTTGCCATTGGGCTTGCCAGCGCCCTTCATCTTGCTTGGCCCGCACGGCTAGCAAGGCATCGGCCGCGTAAGGCTCAGAAGCCTCACGCAGGCGCTGCGGGTCCTTGGCGGCTAAATTTTCCTCGGTCGCCAACAATTGCTCATTCAGATCGGCCAAGGGCAGACGCAAGGGCAAACCGCGATGCTGCGCCGCCAGACGCAAGGGCTCAGCGCTCTCCTGACCATCGCCGAGCATGCTGGAACCTGCATCGGTCTCATTCAACCACCAAGCAAGCAGTGCCGGACGGTTAACACCCCACAGGGCCATTCCGGCCTGCTGCAGGAGACTGTCGGTGGCAACTGCATCAAAATCCACCAGCAAACTGTCGCCTTCGTAGCCATAGCGACTGATGATCTGCTGAGGATTGCCCCGCAAGGCGTTCAGGGCTGTGCTCTTGGGCGCATCCGGGTTACCCGTCAGGCGCAGAATCAAGGTATCCAGGGCACGCTGTAATGCCGCATCGCGCTCTTCCGGCTGCTGACTGGAAACTGCCTCACGGACCTGATACAGATCGCTCACCGAGGCCGACCAGCACGGCAAGGCCAGCAGTGCAAGGCTGAGAGCTAAGGAGCTTGGAATCAGACGCATTGGAAGGTCTCTCGACAAGAATGAGAACGCAAATACCATACCTGATGCGGCGCTCTGCCGACACCACCAGTGACATAAAGGCACAAGCTAAAGCCCATTAACACACCCTCTGCTTGCCAGCCATCTGGCGCCACGACTGGTGACCTGCGGACAAGCCTGATAAAATCGCGCGCCTTCGCAAAGCCAGCCGTAAGGGCCGGTGCCAATTCGCTTTTCCTTCCAAAGGCCGACTCCATGAGCAAGCAACCCTCCATCAGCTATAAGGACGCAGGTGTAGACATCGACGCAGGCGAAGCCCTGGTCGAGCGCATCAAGGGCGTAGCCAAACGCACTGCCCGTCCTGAGGTCATGGGCGGACTGGGCGGTTTCGGCGCCCTGTGTGAAATCCCTGCCGGTTACCAGCAGCCGGTTCTGGTCTCTGGCACCGATGGTGTAGGAACCAAACTGCGCTTGGCACTGAACCTGAACAAACACGACAGTATCGGTCAGGACTTGGTCGCCATGTGCGTCAACGATCTGGTGGTCTGTGGCGCCGAGCCGCTGTTCTTCCTGGATTACTATGCCACCGGCAAGCTCAATGTGGACGTCGCCGCCACAGTAGTCGCCGGCATTGGCGCTGGTTGCGAGCTGGCAGGCTGCTCCCTGGTCGGGGGTGAGACCGCCGAAATGCCCGGTATGTATGAAGGTGAGGACTACGACCTGGCCGGTTTTTGTGTCGGCGTGGTGGAGAAATCTAAAATTATCGACGGCAGTCAGGTCACGCCTGGTGACGCACTGATCGCCTTACCTTCCTCAGGCCCCCATTCCAATGGCTACTCGCTTATCCGCAAAATCCTTGAAGTCTCAGGCGCCGAGGTAGAACAGGTACAGCTAGACGGCAAGCCACTGGCAGAGCTGCTGATGGCGCCGACCCGCATCTACGTCAAAGCCTTGCTTCAACTGATCAAAGACACTGGCGCAGTCAAGGCCATGGCCCACATCACCGGCGGTGGTTTGCTGGACAACATTCCCCGCGTGCTGCCAGCAGGCGCACAGGCTGTGCTCGACGTGTCCAGCTGGACACGCCCTGCCGTCTTCGACTGGCTGCAGGCACAGGGCAATGTCGAGGAAAACGAAATGCACCGGGTCCTCAACTGCGGTGTCGGCATGGTCATCTGCGTCGCCCAGGATCAGCTCGAAAACGCCCTGCACAGCCTGCGTCAAGCCGGCGAAGCGCCATGGCTGATCGGGCAGATCGCTGCGGCCCCTGAGGGTGGCGAAGCTGTAGTACTGAACAATCTGAAACAACACTGATGACACAACCCTGCAACGTGGTGGTGTTGCTGTCCGGCTCGGGCAGCAACCTGCAGGCATTGATCGATAGCACCCGCTGCGCCGAGAGTCCCGCACGCATCGTTGCGGTACTCTCCAACCGCGCCGACGCCTACGGCCTGCAACGGGCAGAGCAAGCCGGCATTGCCACTCGCGTGATTCAGCACAGCGACTATGCTGGACGCGAAGCTTTCGACAGCGCCCTGATCAGCGCTATCGACGAGTTCAAGCCGCAGTTGGTGGTACTGGCCGGCTTTATGCGGATTCTCACACCGCTCTTTGTGCGCCACTATCATGGACGTCTGCTCAATATCCATCCCTCCCTTCTGCCCAAACACAAGGGTCTGAACACTCATCAGCGGGTCTTGGATGCGGCAGAGCAGGAGCATGGCTGCAGCGTGCACTTCGTAACTGAGGAACTCGATGGCGGCCCTCTGGTCGTACAAGCGGTAATACAGGTACAGTCACAGGATTGCGCCGCCAGCCTAGCGCAACGGGTGCAGATCGAAGAGCATCGCATCTACCCGCTAGCCCTGCGCTGGTTTGCCGAAGGTCGTTTACGCCTGGACAAGGCCGGAGCCCAACTCAATGGTATCCTCCTGCCAGCTACAGGTCATATTATCGATAGCAAGGAGACTCCATGCGCCGCGCTCTAATGCTCACCCTGGCGTTATTCAGCCTGTCCGCGTTCGCCGACCCCTTAAAACCCTTCTCGGCCAGCTATACCGCCGACTGGAAACAACTACCAGTGAGCGGATCCGCCAAGCGCAGTCTGGAGAAGCTCGCCGATGGCCGCTGGCAGTTGGTGTTCAATGCCTCCATGCTGGTGGCCGGGCTCACAGAACAGAGCACCTTCAGTGTCGAAGGCAATAGCTTCCTACCCAAAAACTACCAGTTCGAGCGCAGCGGTTTGGGCAAAAGCAAGCACATCGAACTCGATTTTGACTGGGCGCAAAAGCAAGTCATTGGCAGCAATCGTGGCGAAGCACTGCGTCTGCCGCTGAACCGCGGCATACAGGACAAATCCACCTATCAAATCGCCCTGCAGCACGATGTTGCCGCCGGTCTTAAAAGCATGAGCTATCAGGTCATCGATGATGACGAGATAGAGACCTACGACTTCCGTGTACTGGGTGAAGAGGTGGTAAGCACCCAGGCCGGACAAATCGACGCCGTCAAGGTCGAGCGGGTCCGCGACCCCACCCAAAGCAGCCGTAAAACCACCCTCTGGTTCGCTAAGGACTGGGGTTACCTGCTGGTACAGCTGCACCAAGTAGAAAAGGACGGCAAGGAGTACCAGATCATGCTCGCCTCCGGCACAGTGGATGGCAAAAAGGTCGAAGGTCGCCACAACTGACAGCCAATTCTTTTAGGCCACGCCGAGCTGGATCACAGCCCAGACACAGCAAACCCACCAATAAATTAGAAGCGCTCATCATATGCCGGCACAATACAGGCTGGCGTAGTCTGTCAGCCTTAATGTACGAGCACGGTAGCAACCCAAGGTTAGTCTAAAGACCTGTAGACAAGCCGATAAGCCCGTATTAGCGCTGTAGTGAAATTGAGCAGCACCCTCATTGAAACTAAAAATGCCCGTCTAAGTCACTGACGGGCATTTAGGCCATCACTGCCTGGCTAATCCAGATCAGTGGGCAGAAGCTCCACTGGCACCCAGGCCAGTGTGTGAGCGCACAAATTGTGGCAAGAACAAAGCCCGCTCATCTGCCGCCGAGGTGGATTTATCGGTGATGGAGAAGAACCAGATCCCAACAAAGGCCACCAGAATCGAGAACAACGCCGGATATTCGTACGGATAGATGGCCTTCTCATGCCCCAGCACCGACACCCAAATAGTCGGGCCAAGGATCATCAGCAGCACCGCGGTCAGAAGTCCCAGCCAACCACCGAGCATGGCGCCACGGGTGGTCAGATTTTTCCAATACATACTCAGGAAAAGTACCGGGAAGTTGCAGCTGGCGGCGATGGAAAAGGCCAGACCGACCATAAAGGCAATGTTCTGCTTCTCGAACAGAATGCCCAGGCCGATGGCCAGCACCCCCAGGCATACGGTGGTGATTTTCGAGACACGCAACTCATCCTTCTCATTGGCCTTGCCCTGCTTGAAGACGCTGGCATAGAGATCGTGGGATACAGCCGAAGCACCGGCCAGGGTCAAACCGGCAACCACCGCGAGGATGGTGGCGAACGCTACTGCCGAGATAAAGCCGAGAAACAAACTGCCACCCACAGCATCGGCCAGGTGTACCGCAGCCATATTGTTACCGCCCAACAGCGCCCCGGCAGCATCCTTGAACTCCGGATTGGTGCTGACCAGCAAGATAGCGCCGAAACCTATGATGAAGGTCAGTATGTAGAAGTAGCCGATGAAGCCTGTGGCGTAAAACACCGATTTGCGTGCTTCTTTGGCATCACCAACGGTGAAGAAGCGCATCAGAATGTGGGGCAACCCTGCGGTACCGAACATCAGCGCCAGCCCCAAGGAAATAGCCGAGATAGGATCTTTGACCAATCCGCCGGGACTCATGATTGCTTCACCATTGGCGTGCAATTTGATGGCCTCAGTGAACAGGGTATTGAAGTTGAAGCCGACGTGCTTCATGACCATGAGCGCCATGAATGAGGCACCGGACAGCAGCAAAACGGCTTTGATGATCTGCACCCAGGTAGTTGCCAGCATGCCTCCGAAGAGCACATAGAGCACCATCAGAATGCCCACCAGCACCACGGCGACATGGTAGTCGAGACCAAACAGCAGCTCGATCAGCTTGCCCGCACCGACCATTTGCGCAATAAGATAGAAGGCCACCACCACCAATGAACCACTGGCGGAAAGAGTGCGGATCTCCTTCTGTTTGAGGCGGTAAGAAGCCACATCGGCAAAGGTGTACTTACCCAGATTACGCAGGCGTTCGGCAATCAAAAAGAGTATCACCGGCCAGCCGACCAGAAAACCTATAGAGTAAATCAGTCCGTCGTAGCCCGAGGTAAACACCAGCGCGGAAATTCCCAGAAAGGACGCGGCTGACATGTAGTCTCCGGCTATCGCCAGGCCGTTCTGAAAACCTGTGATACCACCGCCGGCAGTATAGAAGTCAGAGGTCGAACGACTGCGCTTGGAGGCCCAGTAGGTGATACACAAGGTAGCGCCAACAAAGACGATAAACATGACGATGGCCGAGACGTTTACTGGCTGACGTTGCACATCACCAGTCAGCGCGTCGGCCCAAACGCTGGGGGACAGGGCCAGTAGCCCCAAAGTGCCAAGGATACCTGCGATCATTTGCCCACCTCCTCAAGTATCACCTGGTTCAAGCCATCGAACTCGTTGTTGGCTCTACGCACGTAAATTCCCGTCAGCACAAAGGCAGAGAGAATCAAGCCGACTCCTACAGGAATACCCCAGGTGATGGGCGAGTCCGCGCTGATTCGGGTACCGAGCCAACCGGGGACAAAGGCGATGAGTAGAATGAAACCCACATACAAGGCGAGCATGATGGCAGAGAGTATCCAGGCGAACCGCTCACGCTTGGCTACCAGTTCTTTGAAGTGCGGACTTTGCTCAATAGCCCGATAGATGCTGTCGTTCATTTTATTATTATCCTCCACAGCAGAATGCTGCTGAGAGGAACTGTAGAGAGGCGCACAGTTTTGCACAGACGACCTTAGTCGAATCTCGACGACTTTTAGACCAATGTCTAAAGACGGCCAGTCCCTGGCCCCTAGTCGGCAGGAGGCAAAACTGCCGAGTAGAATAGGCCTCAAACGGCTCTGACGAGTCTCGCCCCCAGCGCCTCGATCAACCTTTCCAGAACCTGGTCTTCACCGTGCAGCTCGACCTCC
Source organism: Ceratosolen fusciceps (assembly GCA_018883505.1). Lineage (NCBI taxonomy): Eukaryota > Metazoa > Arthropoda > Insecta > Hymenoptera > Agaonidae > Ceratosolen > Ceratosolen fusciceps. The sequence continues at coordinate 16,316 of RCIC01000102.1, forward strand.
AAGCCCTCTATTTCACGGCGTACCGGATAATTTTTGCGCAGCAGGTCGAACTGCCGTGCACGCTGCGTTTCTGCCTGAGCCAAGCTACGACGCAAACCGGCATCATCGTGGCGTGGGTCATAAACCAAACGACATAGAGTCGCCAGCACCCAGGCGGGATCGCTACCCGCGGCAATCTGCACGCGGGGCAACCAGCGTTGTGGCATCAAGTCAGCCAGTAAGCGATCAGCGCTGATTCCCCGATGCCGGCACAAAGCCGCATAGATTTGCGCTGTGCCACGCAACTTTCCCTCCAGACTGTAACCTGCGATATGGGCTGTTGCTATATCGCACAACGCTGCCAAGCCAGGATCGACCAGAGGCTCGCCTTCCCAAACATCCAGTGCCGCGTGCAGATCCATCCCCTGCCGTAAACGTTCGGCAAGAGCACAGGTATCAATGACTTCACCACGGCTGGCGTTGATCAGCCAACTACCTGGCTTGAGTCGTGCCAGCTGCTGGGCATTGAGCAAATGGCGCGTGGGCCAAGGCCCCTCGCTATGCAAGGGGGTATGCAGGCTGATGACATCACACTGCTCTAGAATCTGTGCCAACTCGACAAAATCCCCCCCCTCACGGGATTGCCGAGGTGGATCACAGACCAGCACCGAACAACCCAGACCACGCAGTACTCGGATCAAGCGCTCGCCAACCTGCCCGGCACCGACCACGCCATAACTGCGTTTACTTAAGTCAACACCCTGGCGTTCGGCCAGAGTCAACAGACAGCCCAGCACGTAATCGACGACGCCGCGGGCATTGCAGCCCGGCGCACTGCTCCAGGCAATGCCAGCTTCGGCAAAATAATCCAGGTCCAGATGATCTGTACCTATGGTGCAGGTCCCCACAAAGCGCACCTTGCTGCCCTCAAGTAAGGCACGATCAACCCGGGTTACGGAACGCACCAGTAAGGCTTCAGCCTCACCCAAACTGCTGCGCTCAATACTCCTGCCGGCAAACCGACGGATCTTGGCAAAACCGGTAAAAAACTCATCGAGTAGAGGAATGTTCTCGTCAGCCACTATTTGCATGGAAAATCTCCGAAATCTGCGGCCTATTCTAGCGACAAAGCAGGTCATGGATATCTGGCTTTTCTGACTAGAGCCTGCGGGGTAGACTGTGAGGCGTTTCTCACTCAAGACCTATTCCATGTTTTCCTCCCCTCGCCTATTGCGCCTAGGCAATGAATTGCGCGCGCTGCTAAGCCTGACTACCCCCATCATCATTGCGCAACTGGCCTATACCTCCATTGGCTTTGTCGATACCGTCATGTCCGGCCATTTTAGTGCCAGAGATCTGGCGGCAGTGGCGCTGGGCAATTCCATCTGGATACCTCTGTTTCTGCTGATGACCGGCATCCTCTTGGCCACCACAGCCAAGGTCGCCCAACGTTTTGGCGCTGGTAACCTCGACGAAATCGCCACATTGGTGCGTCAGGCGCTCTGGCTGGCTCTCGTGGTAGGCTGCCTGGCAGGTGCAGTGCTATGGCACTCCGAATATGCCTTGCAGCTGATGCAGGTGGATGCGGCATTGATAGAGCCGACCATGGGCTATTTGCACGGAGTTGCCTTGGGCTTTCCCTGCATGGCCCTCTACCATGTGCTGCGCTGCTACAGCGACGGTCTGGGACATACCAAACCCAGCATGATGTTCGGTTTGTTCGGCCTGCTGCTGAATATTCCCCTTAACTATGTGCTGATCTACGGCAAACTGGGACTGCCAGCCCTGGGCAGTGTGGGCTGTGGTTGGGCCAGTGCACTGGTCATGCTGGCCATGCTGTTGGCCATACGCTGGTGGATCGGACAGTCTCCGCTTTATGCGGCAACCACCCCCCTAGGTCGCTTCGAAATGCCCCGTTGGTCGATCATCAAGCGCCTGCTGGCTATCGGTCTGCCGATTGGCATCTCGGTGTTCGCCGAGTCCAGTATTTTTGCCGTTATCGCCCTACTCATCGGTAGCCTGGGGGCCACTGTGGTGGCTGGACATCAGATCGCGCTGAATTTTTCCTCGCTGGTCTTTATGATCCCTTACTCCATCGGCATGGCCGCCACTGTGCGTATCGGTCAGACCCTGGGGCGCGGAGAGCCCCGTGATGCGCGCTTTGCCGCCGGCGTTAGCATGGCTGCAGCACTGGGCTACGCCTGCCTGTCAGCCAGCTGCATGTTGTTGCTCAAAGATGAGATTGCCGCAATCTATAGCTCGACGCCTGAGGTCGTTGCCCTGGCCGCCAGCCTGATCGTCTATGCCGCGCTATTTCAGTTCTCCGATGCGGTGCAGGTAACTGCCGCAGGCGCCTTGCGAGGCTACCAGGACACCCGTGCGACCATGCTCATCACCCTCTTCGCCTACTGGGGCATCGGCCTGCCCGTAGGCTATCTGCTGGGCTTGAGTGATCTGTGGGGGCAAGCCAGTGGGCCTGCGGGGCTCTGGCAAGGCCTGATTGCCGGACTCACCTGCGCGGCCCTGATGCTCTTGCTGAGACTAAGAAAAAGCTCCAGATACAGAATCTATCGGCAAGCCAGCAGTGCAGTCTGATTTGTCCGATTGCCTAGCTGCTAATTTCAGCAAAATGCAGCTTGCACGGCGTCTACAGCTTTGGCGCCGCTGTGCCTTTGACCTCCCTGCGCCGCTTAAAAAACTGCTTTAGCAGATCACCACACTCCTCGGCCAGTACGCCCCCCTCCACCAATACACGATGATTGAGAAAGCCTTGGTCGAAGAACTGGCCGCGACTGACCGCCATGCCGGCGCGGGGCTCGCTGGCGCCGAATACCACTCTTTGCACTCGCGAATGCACGATCAGCCCCGCACACATGGCACAGGGTTCAAGGGTTACGTAAAGCGTGCTTCCCGGCAGACGATAATTTGCCAGGGCCTGGGCCGCTGCGCGGATGGCGACCATTTCAGCATGGGCGCTGGGATCGTGACTGGATATAGGACAGTTGAAGCCGCGACCTATCACCTGCCCCTGCTGCACCAGCACTGCGCCCACCGGCACCTCGCCACGCTGGGCACCTTGCAGCGCAAGCTGCAAGGCCTCATGCATAAACTGCTCGTCTTGGCTACGATCGATAATTCGTGGTGCACGCATCTCAGGCAATTTCAATAGCGGCCATCAAACCGGTTTCCATATGGTCGATGACATGGCAATGGAACATCCACACCCCTGGGTTATCAGCGACAAAGGCAATACGCGCCGTCTCATTTTTGCCGAGCAGGAAGGTATCTGTGTAATAGGGCTCTATCTTACGTCTGTTGGAGTCCAGCACCTTGAATGCCAAACCATGTAGGTGAATGGGATGCTGATACTGGGCCATATTGCGCAGCACAAAGATGTAATGGCCGTCTTTTTTCAGTTTGGCAATGGGTCTGTCGGCACAGGTTTTGTCATTGATGTCCCAGGCTTTCCCATTGATCTGCCAGTATTTGTAACGCCCTGCAGCTTCGTCGGCCGGAGAAACCAGAGTAGCGGCCCATTCGAAATTGAAATGCAGGGTTTCTGCTCTGGTCAGATCCGGCTCGGCTATGGGATTAGCCGGCAAAGCTGGTGGCCACTTTGAACTGCCACTGCCATGGTTAACGCCTTTGAAATTAGCGAGGCGCAAGGGGCCATTGCGCAACGGCAACTCGACTCCGGCAGGCGGCGCCTTGAGCGCTAGATCGACACGCATGCCAGGACCCAGCCAGTAATCTTTGCCCAAGGGCCGCGGGGTAATGGGGTTACCGTCCAGGGCATAGATACGCACCTCTGCCTCAGGCATGTTCAAACGGTAAGTGATGGTGTTATCGACATTCAGCAAGCGCAAGCGCACTACCTGTCCGGCCGGTAGTTCCAGGGTCGGCAAGGACTGGCCGTTAATGGTCGACAAGCGTCCGCGGGTACCCTCCCGGGCAGCCTCACGGGGCACGCTAAAGTCGGTGAAATTACCCTGTTCATCAACGTGCCAGCTTTTCAGACACAGGGTACGCTCATGGGCAAATCCGCTGGGTTCACGTTCTTCAACTATCAAAGGCCCCACTAGACCACGCCCCAGTTGCTCAGAACTGGACTGGTGCGGGTGATACCAATAGGTACCGGCATCTGGCGGAATAAAGTGATAATCGAAAAACTCTCCCGGCAACACCGGTGCCTGGGATACATAGGGTACGCCATCCATTTCCAACGGCAAACGAATGCCGTGCCAGTGAATAGTGGTAGCTTCCGGCAGCTGATTAATAAAGCGCACACGTAACTCTTCACCCTGCCGGCAGCGCAATTCGAGCCCTGGCGCCTGTCCGCCATAGCCCCAGGCAGGGCTGAAGTGACCGGGTACCAGTTGCAAATCCAGTGGGGCAGCAATCAATTGATAATCGTGGGTTTTACGCTCAAGCGGGCGGCCCAGCCAGTAGCGCACCCCTGCGGCGCCAAAACCGACAACCGCAAGACTAACCACGCCCCCCAGAACCTGTCTGCGAGTAAATTTCATAAGTCTGCTCCTGACGCGGCGAACTTAAGTAAGGCCAATTCGGTACATAGCCCAGCACCTCTGCGGGTGCCTAAATGACACGAACAATACACCTTACATATTGGAAAATTAAGCCAGTCCCCGTGCGGCTTATGCTCGCTGATGGGCACGGGTAGTCAGCAAATACACCGGCAAACCGGAAACCAGTACGATCAAGGCGGCGTAGGGTGCAGCACCGGCATACTCAAGATTTCCCGTGTGCGACCAAACTTTGGTAGCCAGTGTCTCCAAACCAGTCGGCCCCAAAATCAGGGTGGCGGTCAGCTCCTTCATACAGTCGAGAAACACTAATACGAAGCCAGCCCCTATGGCGGGAAAAATAATCGGCAGCGTCACCCGCAGATAGGTGCTGATTTGTGAGCAGCCCAAGGTGCGCGCGGCCTCCTCCAAGCCCGGGGAAGCTTTTTCCAGAGCCACACGAATCGGCCCCTGGGCCATGGGCATAAACAACAGAGCGTAGGCCAGTATCAATAAAACACTGGTTTGATACAGATCAGGCACATAACCTAGGGCAAAAAATACCAGCGACAAGGCAATGACCAAGCCTGGCAATGCATGCAGCAGGTAAGGTAAGCGATCAGCCAGTTTTGCCAGTCGTCCTTGATAGCGCACCACCAGCAAACACACCGGCAAGGCCAGCAGGCAACTGAACAGTGCTCCGGCAAAGGAATAGGACAGCGATCCCCAAAGTGTCTGAGCAATTTCTGCCAGCGGGAAACTGGCAGAGCTGCCATCCACCAACCAAAAAACCAGCATCGACAAAGGCACGCCACAACCGGTTAGCACCAGTAGCAACACCACCAGTTGAGCCGGCAGCTGCCAGTAACCTAGCCGTAGTCGTTGCACAGCGCGCGCGACGCCTTGACCTGTGCGCCCATGGGAGCGGCCCCTCAGGCGAAACTCGCCCCACAGCAGCAGCATGCACAGCGCCAGCAATAACGCCGAAAGCATGGCCGCATTGCTGCCGCTGAACTCCAGCTCATACTGTTGGTAGATGGCAGTGGTAAAGGTTTGGTAACGCATTATTGAGGGCGCCCCGAACTCCACCAACATATGCACGGCGACCAGCAAACTGGTGGCCAAAAGCACTGGGCGCAGCAATGGCAAAATAACCCGTAGAAACACCTGAGTTCGGCTTAACCCCAGCATGCGCCCCGACTCTTCCAGCGCTGGGTCCAGGCTGCGCAACAGGGCTGCTGTCGGCAGGTAGACCAGGGGATATTTCGCCAGCACCATCACTAGAACCGTACCACCTAGTCCCTCGAACAGAGGACTGATAGATACCCAGGTAAAGCCGCTGATAAAGGCAGGAATAGCAAAGGGCAGGCACAGCAGCACATGCCAACGGTTTCGCCAGCGCAGATCGCTACGCTCAACCAGCCAGGCCAGCCCCAGGCCGATCAAGGCACAGGCCAGGGTCACCAGCAGCATAAGCTTCATGGTGTTGGCCAACAGTGCAAACACAAAAGGTCGCCAGAGCAAGGCCCAGGCCTGATGCCACCCTGTCTGAGTGGCACGCACTAGGACGAAGAACAGCGGTAAGGCAGCCACCAGCAACAGGGCCAGAACCGGGATCTGTAACCAGATGGGGGCTGACCTGCGCCTCCGAGCCGCAAAAGCCAATGGCTCAGATTTCAACGCGGGCGGCTGCGTCATCAATTCATTCCAACTTCACGCTGCAGCTCAAGAGCATCTTCTGCCAGTCCGATCTGAGCGGCGCTAATGGCCGGCGGATTGAGCTGATCATAGGGCTTGAGCAAGGGATCTGCTGCCACCTTGGGGTTCACAGGGTACTCGGCAGACTGGCTTAACACGGCCTTCTGGCCCTCTTCGCTGATCATGAAAGCAAGAAACTGCTGAGCCTCCTTTGGATGCTTGCTGGCCTTCACCACCGCAGCGCCGGAAACGCTGGCCAATCCCCCGGCATCGCCATCGGCGAAATAATGCAGCTTGGACTTCAGCTCGCCCTTCTCTTTCTTCAGGGCAGTCCAGTAATAGCTATTGACCAGAGCTGCCGCGACCTCGCCCTTTTCAACTGCCTTCATGGCGATAACATTGTTGGTGTAAGTGCTGCCAAAGGCTTTCAGGCCAGTCAGCCACTCCTCAGCCGCCTCACGGCCATTGAGGCGAATCACCGCGGCAGTCTGGCCGAGAAACTCACCACTACTGGGGACAAAGGCAATCTTGCCTGCCCACTCCGGGCCGGCCACCTCCAGTACATGTTTGGGGAGCTCGGCTTCAGTGATTAGCTCAGGGTTATAGGCCAACACGCGAACACGGGAGGTAATGCCGATCCAGTTGCCATTATCATCGGAAAACTTTCCATCCAGTTGTTTGAGCGTGCTCTCATCGACCTTAGCCAACAAGCCCTGACTGCCCAGCTTGATCAGCGGCGGCGCTTCTTCGGTATAGATCACATCGGCAGGTGAGCGCTCCCCCTCCTCGGCGATCTGGTTGGCCAGTTGTCCACCACCACCTTTACGGATCAACACCTTGATGCCGGTCTTCTTTTCGAAGGCTGCAGCAACCGCTTTTCCGGTACTTTCATGTTGACCGTTGTACAGGGTCAGTGTCACCGGCTCCTCGGCCTGCGCAGCAGTCGCCGCAAACAGACTGATGCACAGAGCACCAGTAGCAAACCAGTGAGCCAATCCGCTTGCTCGATGAAAAGCCATAAGCCCTTACCCTTGATACAAAAAGTTGCCTCTCATTATACGGGGCAAGTGCGGCTGAATCTCAATCAATATTCCCTGCCGTAGAGCCGATATCTCTGATGGCGTTCAGTTTGGGCATGAGCCTTGGTTAACTCCGGCCCCAGTCTTGGCCTGTTCACCCTGGCAACTGCCCCGATCCAGGCAAGCGTTTCAGTTGGCCAAGCAGCTGTTCGGTGCTCAAACTGCGACCGAAATGATGCACCACGTTTTCAAGCACATGGCTCTGCTGCTGAGCGGTGAAGGCCGGCGCGGCATCGGCAATTACAGTGACCTCATAGCCGAGATCATGGGCTTGCCTCAGAGTTGACTCGACGCATACATGCAAAGCAAATCCGAGCAGGTATAGCTGGGTAATGCCGTTATTGCGCAGGAAAGGATCAAGATTGGAGTTGGTGATGACACTGGCTCCAGAACGGCCGGCCACCACAAACTCGCCCGGACGCGGGGTAAAGGGCTCGGGGAAGCCAACTCGCGCCTGCTCACGCCAAGTGCCGGCGGCGGGAATCGCACCTTTGAGTCCGGATTTACCACGGCCCCGGCCGAACACCAGATATTCGGGATCAGCAGTGAGCTGTAAGCCAGCATGCACTATGTTCGCCTGCAAGGCCCGTGCGCGTTTAATGAGGCGCGCTGCATTGTTGACACAGAGGTTGAATAACGGACGATCCTGCATCAAGGAATTAAGCGGCCCGGCCGGGTCCAGCCATTCATTCTGAAACTCGATAAATACGAAAGCACTACGCTCAAGCTTGAGCGCCTCTTCTGCAGCACTGGCTGCTGACAGATCCGAGGAAGCCAATGCCAGCCCAGCGGCGAGCTTGCCAGTGGATTTGCACAGTTCTCTTCTATTCATCGCGCTGTTCCCGCCACAACAGATGCGGCGCCTCCGCTCGCAACCTTCAAGAAAAGCTCATACGGACTGCTCTCTACACTGCGGCGGACAGATCGACGGCGCCACAACTGATTGCGCCCGCCAAGTAGCCAGGGCTGAGCGCACGCCAGCTGCCCTCGCCCTCCTGCTATCGCTACTGTAGCGTCATACTTTGCAGCGCCTGGCTGCGCCAAATTGCCTAGCCTGGCAGCGTGCTGCACAGGCTCAGAATCGATAGCCGTCGTGGACAAAAGGATGGCAGACAAGGCTTGCATGGTGAAAATCCTTTCCAATGAGATAACCCAGGGTTCAGATCAACAACAGCAGTAAACAACGGTAACCAAGGCCCATGCCCTCGGCAAAATCCACCGACAAAGGACGACAGACCGTGCTAATAGGTACAAATACACAGCAAGCTACATACGCATTTAAAAAATTTTAGCCCTTTGCCTCCGTAGGGCCGGGCAAGACACCAGCCTTGTGCAATTTGAGCATCAGTTGATTAAGCATTTGCCGCTCCTCGCCATTGAAATGACTCATCAGCTGGGCCACCCAGGCATAATGGCCAGGCAAGGCCTTACCCAGCATATCCTCCCCCGCAGGAGTAAGAGTCACTAGCCTGGCCCGGGCATCGGCTGGATCTATAGCTCTGCGGCACAACCCGGCACCGACCATGCGATCGATGACTCGCGTCATGGTCTGCGAGGTTACCGCCACCCCATCAGCCAATGCGCCGACGCTCAGCCCAAGGATATTGCGCTTGAGCAACAGCAGCACGAAAAACTGGGTCTGCGACAAACCGCTGACATGGGCCAGATTGGCCTCGAACGCCGCCAGCATCTCCTGGGTCGCCGAGGACCAGATCAGCCAACTTTGCAGCCCCGCAACATCAGGATTACCGTATAGCGCGGCAAAACTTTCCAAGGTTGCGTAGCTGGGCAAATCTTTGAGCTCGAACATTGCAGCGCTCCTCCCGGGATATATGTAGCTAGCTACATATAGTCTGTCAAGCACTCTTTCCGCTGCCTGCTGCGACTACTGATTGCAAATAGCCTTTACGCAGAAAAAACTTTCTGGACAAAGCTGCGCGGCAAGCTCAGGCAGGGCGCCAGCCCATCTGAATAGCGCAGGCAACCCGTGCCCCGCCAATGCCTGCAGGTTAAGAATAAACCTGCGTCTGCGGGGCAGCCGGCAAGGCTACTGTTGCTCCGGGTGTAGCTCTTTGACGTCCCAGCCGCCGCCCAGGGCGGCGATCAGTTGCACGCTGGCGGTCAGACGACTGCCAAGCAGGGTCAGCTTGCTGCGCTCGTTGCTCAGGGCGGTGGCCTGTACATCCACCACACTGTTGTAATCCACCGTACCAGCGCGGTACTGGTTTTCGACCAGACGCAAGGATTCGCGAGCAGCCTGTAGTGCCTGCTCCTGGACCTGGGTTTCCCGTTCCAGCACCTGTAGCTGCACTAGGTAATCTTCCACTTCACGAAAACTGTCCAGCACCGCTTGGCGGTATTGAGCCACAGTCTGGTCGTAGGCCGCTTCGACTCTTTCACTCTCGGCTTTGCGCAGACCACCATCGAACAGGTTCAGTGCCAGCTGCGGCCCCACAGACCAGAAGCGGTTGGGCATGTCTATCCAACTGGCGAAACTGTTGTTGCGATAACCACCGGTAGCGGAAAGGGTCAGATCTGGGAACCAGGCGGCCTTGGCCACGCCAATCTCTGCATTGGCAGCTATCACCCGGCGTTCCGCAGCAGCCACATCGGGGCGACGCTCCAACAGACTCGAAGGCACTCCAGGCGGCAATTGCGGCAGGTTCGGTATCAGCTCATGACGAGTTATGCTCAATTCGCTGGGTGGCACCCCGATCAGCACGGCGATGGCGTGCTCAAGCTGCGCCCGCTGCCACTCTAGATCAATGGCTTCGGCCTCGGTACTTCGCAACTGGGTCATCGCCTGGCTAACGTCAGAGCGCGGCACTATACCGGCACGGTATTGATTTTCGGTCAGACGCAGGGAGCGCTGGTAGGCCTGTACTGTCTCATCCAGTAGTTTGTGCTGAATGTCCAGCACCCGCAGCTGCAAGTAGGTCTGTACCAGCTCCGACTGCAGGCTCAGGCGCATGGCGGCCAGATCTGCGGCGCTGGCATCGAAACTGGCAGTACTGGACTCCAGACTGCGCCTCAGTTTTCCCCATACATCAAGCTCCCAGCTGGAATTCAGACTCAACTCATAGCTTTTGCTGATGCTTGCCGAATTGCCGCCCTCCACGCTGAAACCATCACTGGTACGTACCGTACTGTCACCACCGCCCTGCCCGGCTCGAGTCATGCTGGCACTACTCGACAGAGTGGGGAAAAAGGCCGCCCGACCACTGCGCACCAAGGCCCTGGCCTGACGATACTGAGCGGCGGAAGCTGCCAGATTCTGGTTGGAAAGTTCCAGCCGAGCCACCAGTGCATTGAGCTCGGCATCACCATAAAGCTCCCACCAAGCACCGCGCTCGAAGGCGTCCGCAGGTAGCGCCGACTTCCAGCCGGCAGTCTCTTTGAACTGCTCTGGAGTGTTGATTGGCGGCCTCTGATAATCCGGTCCGATGGCACAGCCGGCCAGACTGAGGCTCAGTGCCAACAAACTGAGCGTACGCGGTAAAGAGCAGGTCATAATGGTGTTTCCAGGGCTGCATCGCTGCGCACACCGCGCCACTGGTTGACGCGGTGACGCAGCCGATCGAGATAAAGATAAACCACCGGAGTGGTGTAAAGCGTCAGCAACTGACTGAGCAACAGACCGCCCACGATGGTAATACCCAAAGGCTGGCGCATCTCTGCACCTTCGGCGCTACCGAGCATCAGCGGCAAGGCGCCGAACAGGGCGGCCAAGGTAGTCATCATGATCGGACGAAAACGTAGCAAGCAGGCGCGACGGATGGAGTCGAAGGGAGTTAGCTGCTCATGGCGCTCCAGATACAGGGCCAGATCGATCATCAAAATTGCATTCTTCTTCACCACACCGATCAGCAGGAACAGGCCCAGCAGCGAGATCAGGCTGAACTCGGTGTTAAGCAGCTGCAAGGCCAGCAAGGCGCCTACTCCGGCTGAGGGCAAAGTAGAGAGAATCGTCAGTGGATGCACGTAACTCTCGTAGAGGACCCCCAGCACTATGTAAACCACCAGCAAGGCTGCCAGAATCATCCAAGGTTGATTGTCCTGGGTCTGCTGGAAGGCAGCACTGGTTCCAGACATGCTGCCGCGCACGGAGCTGGGCAAACCGATGCGCACCATCGCCCGCTCGATGGCCCTGATGGCCTGATCCTGGCTCACCCCCTCGGCCAGCCGAAAGCCGATATTTTCCACGACGAACTGGCCCCTATGGCTGACCCGGTCCTCTTCTTGACTGTATTGCCAGCGAGCGATGGCAGATAAGGGAATGCGCGCACCTGTGGCAGTGATCAGTTGCACCTGCTGCAAAACTTCTGGCCCCGCGGCGTAACGCGGATTGATTTCCATCACCACCTTGTACTGATTAAGCGGCGCATAGATGGTGGATATCTGCCGCTGACCGAAGGCATTGTTAAGCATGGCGGTGACCAGACTCATATCCACCCCCAGACGCTTGGCCTCATCGCGATTGATCTGCAGGCTGAGCTGTTGCGTGCCGCCTTCTTCATCGGCATATATGTCGGTCAGTTCTGGCAGTGCCCGCAAGGCTTGCCGTACCTTGGGCAACCAGTTGCGCAGCTGCTGCAGATCATCGGAAAGCAGCATGTATTCGCTTTCCGAGCTGCGCCCTTCCCGTGCCCCAAACTGCAGATCCTGATCTGGCATCAGGAACAGGCGGCCTCCAGGAATTTTCGGCGCATTGTCGCGCAGGCGCTTCAACACCTGATGCGCCGAACTGCTGCGCTGCGCGAGCGGCTTGAGCTGCACCAGCATAATCGCGTTGTTGACCCCTTGATTGCCGCCAATAAAACCCGAAACGTTTTCCACCGCCGGGTCCTCCAGCATGGCTCGACGAAAGGCTTCCATTTTCGGCTGCATGACTTGGAAGGACAGACCATCATCACCGCGGATAAAGCCGCGCAACATGCCGGTGTCTTGCTGTGGCATAAAGGTCTTAGGAATACTGACAAAGAGAAACAGATTCAGCGCTATGGTCGCCAGCAAACCGATCAGCATCAGCAGAGAATGGCGCAAGGCCCAATCCAGACTGCGTTCATAGCCACGCAAAATGCCTGCACCAAGATTTTGCAGGTAACCTGGCCCTGATTTTTGCTCTGCTGGCTGAGCTTTCAGCCAGCGGGCGCAGAGCATGGGGGTCAGGGTCAGGGAAACCAGCAGTGAAATCACTATGGTGATGGCCAGGGTGATGGAAAACTCACGAAACAGCCGCTCAACCAGCCCGCCCATAAACAAAATGGAAAGAAACACCGCCACCAATGAGGCGTTCATCGACAACAGGGTAAACCCCACTTCCCTAGCGCCTTTGAACGCTGCCGCCATGGGTGTCTCACCGGCCTCGATATGCCGGGAAATGTTTTCCAGCACCACTATGGCGTCGTCCACCACCAGTCCGGCAGAGATGATCAAGGCCATTAGCGACAGGTTATTAAGGGAGAACCCCAGCAGGTACATGCCAATAAAGGCACCAATCAATGACACCGGCACTGCCAGTGCAGGAATCAGTGCGGCGCGCCAGCGGCCGAGAAATACAAACACCACCAGAATCACCAGAGCCACCGCCACCAACAGAGTATGTTGGGCCTCCTTGAGGGTGGCCTTGATAACCGGTGAACGGTCAGTGGCCAGATGCAAATCGACACTGGCCGGAATCAAGGCACGCAACTCCGGTAATTTGGCGCGGATACCCTCGATGATTTCGATGATATTCGCCCCACTCTGGCGACTGATCAGCAGCAGCACTGCCTGCTGGTCATTGTAGAAACCGCTGTTATAGCGATCTTCCACAGCGTCACTGACCTCGGCCACATCGCCCAGGCGAATCGCCGAACCACTCTGATAGCGAATGATGCTCGGCACATAGTCGGCGGCCCGCTCCAGCTGATCGTTGGCCTGTATCTGCCAATGCCGCTGGGCATCCTCCAGCTCACCTTTGGGCCGTTTGACATTGGCCTGCTCGATGCTCTGGCGTACTTCGTCCAGGGCTATGCCATATTGCTCAAGCAGACGGGGTTCCAGGGATACCCGCACCGCCGGCAAAGAACTGCCACCGGTCTGAACCTCGCCGACCCCCTGAACCTGGGCCAGTTTCTGGGCGATGATGGTCGATGCAACATCATATAACTGACCTTTGTCCAGCACACTGGAGGTCAGCGCCAGCACCATGATGGGGGCCTGGGAAGGGTTCATCTTGCGGTAGGTTGGCATGCTACGCATGCCACTGGGCAACAGCTCACGGGCGGCATTGATGGCGGCCTGCACCTCGCCGGCCGCCTGATTGACGTCCTTATCCAGCTCGAATTCGATCAGAATGCTCGTACTGCCCTGCCTGCTACTGCTGTTCATCTGGTTGATACCGGCAATGCTTCCCAGGGAACGCTCCAGGGGCGTGGCCACCGTGGCGGCCATAACCTGCGGACTGGCGCCCGGCAAGCTGGCTTGCACCATGATCACCGGAAAGTCCATGTTCGGCAGCGGCGCCACCGGCAGCAGCAGAAAGCTGACCCAGCCCAGCAGCAAAATAGCCAAGCTCAACAGCAGTGTGGCTACCGGACGCCGGATAAAGGGTGCCGACAGGTTCATCGCGGCAATCCATAGGCCGCAAACTGCAAGAGTGCAGACAACCTCATGGCGCCACCTCCACAGCGCGTTGCGTCCTGAAGCGTTGCGCCAGTCGATCGAAGTAGAGGTAGATCACCGGAGTGGTAAACAGGGTAAGAATCTGACTAAACAACAGACCACCCACCATCACCAGTCCCAACGGCTGACGCAACTCGGCACCTGAGCCCGAGGCCAGCATCAACGGCAGTGCGCCGAACAAGGCCGCCAGGGTAGTCATCAAAATGGGTCTGAAACGCAACAGTGCCGCCTGATAGATCGCCTCCTGGGCACTCATGCCCTGCTGTCGCTCGGCCTCCAGGGCGAAGTCGATCATCATGATGGCGTTCTTTTTCACTATGCCGATCAACAGGATGATACCGATGATGGCGATCAGCCCCAGGTCGTTGCCGGTCAGCAGCAAGGCCAGCAAGGCGCCCACCCCGGCCGAGGGCAAGGTGGACAGAATGGTCAGCGGATGAATGTAACTTTCGTAGAGAACTCCCAGTACTATGTACATGGTGACTATGGCCGCCAGGATCAGCAGCAGGGTCGATGACAGCGAAGCGCGAAACGCTTCGGCCGCCCCCTGAAAGCTGATTTGCACAGCTGCCGGCATGCCGATCTCTTGTTGCACCTTGTCGATGACCTGCACCGCATCGCCCAGGGAGACCCCAGGACTCAAATTGAACGACAGGGTCGCCGCCGGGAACTGGTCGATGTGATTGGTCAACAGGCTGGTGGCACGCTCTTCGATGCTGGCCAGCGAGGTCAGCTCCACCTGCCCGCCATCGGCGGTGGCAACATGTACCTGTCGCAATGCCTGCGGACCGATGCGATTGCCACTGGCCGACTCCAAGACCACTCGATACTGACTCGACTGGGTGTAGATGGTGGAAATCTGTCGCTGGCCGAAGGCATCGTAAAGTGCATTGTCGATATCCTGCACACTGATACCGAGCCGTGCCGCCATATCACGGTCGATCTTGAGATAGCTCTGCAGACCGCGACTTTGCAGGTCACTGGCCACATCGCTAAGCTCAGGCTGGCGACGCAGAGCCTCGACTAGCTTCGTCGACCAGGTATCCAACAGCGCCGCATCTGCCGTCTGCAAACTGAACTGGAACTGGGTGCGACTGACCTTGTCTTCAATGCTCAAATCCTGCACCGGCTGCAGATACAGCTCAATGCCAGTGACGCGGGCTAGTTTTGGCCGCAGACGCTCGATCACCTCGCTGGCGCTGACATCCCGCTCATCATGGGCCTTGAGATTGATCAGCATACGCCCGCTGTTGAGGGTCGGATTATCACCATCTACCCCTATGTAGGAGGACAGACCGGCCACCGCCTGATCTTGCAGTATGACCTCGGCCAAACGCCTTTGACGCTCGCTCATAGCGGCAAAGGAAATCGACTGGGGCGCTTCACTGATCCCCTGAATCACCCCGGTATCCTGTACCGGGAAAAATCCCTTGGGAATCGCCAGATAAAGCACGACCGTCAGCAGCATGCTCGCCAGCGCGACCAACAGGGTCAGCCTCTGGTGCCGCAACACCCACTGCAACCCCAGGGCATAGCGGCCAATCAGGTACTCGATCCAGGCACCACTGCGCTGGTAAAAACGCCCTTCGTGCTGGCCATCTTGGCGCAACAGACGTGCGCACATCATCGGCGTCAGGGTCAGGGAAATCAGCAGTGAGATCAAAATCGCCACCGCCAGGGTGATGGCAAACTCGCGAAACAGCCGGCCCACCACATCGGCCATGAACAGCAAGGGAATCAGTACCGCAATCAACGACAGAGTCAGGGAAATCAGGGTAAAGCCTATCTGTTTGGCGCCCTTGATCGCTGCGTTGAGCGGTGTTTCCCCCTGTTCCAGATGGCGAGAAATGTTTTCCAGCATGACTATGGCATCGTCCACCACAAACCCCGTAGCGATGGTCAACGCCATCAGCGTCAGGTTATTGATAGTGAAACCGGCCAGGTACATGAGGCCGAAGGTACCAATCAGCGACAGCGGCACCACCACCGAAGGAATCAGCGTGGCCGAGACCTTACGCAAGAACAAAAAGGTCACCATCACCACCAGGGCAATGGCCAGCATCAGTTCATGTTGAACGTCACGCACTGCGGCGCGGATGGTCTGGGTACGGTCGGTCAGCGGGGTGACCTGGATGCTGGCGGGCAAGCCCTTGGTCAGACCGGGCAAGAGCGCCTGAATGCGATCCACCACTTCGATAACATTGGCCCCGGGCTGGCGCTGCACATTGACCAGCACCGCAGCATTTTGGTTGGCCCAAGCGGCTAGGCGCTGATTCTCTACCCCATCGACTATTTCAGCCACATCGCGCAGGCGCAAAGTGGCGCCATTGGCATGACTCAGGATCAGCTCGCGGTACTCATCGGCGGAGCGCAACTGGTCGTTGGCATCGAGCTGGGTGACCCGGGTCGGCCCATCGAAATTACCCTTGGGCTGATTGACGTTGCTGGCGCTGATCAGGCTGCGCACATCGGACAGGTTCAGCCCATAGGCAGCCAGGGCTTGCGGATTGACCCGAATGCGAACTGCCGGACGTTGCCCGCCCGCCAATGAAACCAAACCTACCCCAGAAGTTTGCGCCAGTTTCTGCGCCAGCCGGGTATCCACCAGGTCGTTGAGACGAGGCAAGGGCAAGGTACTGGAAGTTACCGCCAGAGTCAGCACCGGGGTATCGGCTGGATTGACCTTGTTGTACACCGGTGGCGCCGGCAAATCCGTCGGCAGCAGATTAGTGGCGGCATTGATGGCTGCCTGTACTGACTGCTCAGCCACATCCAGACCCAACTCCAGATTAAAGCGCAGGGTAATCACCGAAGCGCCACCGGAGCTGGTCGAAGACATCTGCTGCAGCCCCGCCATCTGCCCCAGTTGCCGCTCCAGTGGCGCGGTGACCGCACTGGTCATCACATCCGGACTGGCCCCCGGATACAATGTCATCACGCGAATGGTCGGGTAATCCACTTCAGGCAAAGCCGAAACCGGCAAAAGGCGATAGGCAATAATGCCGCTGAGAAAGATCGCCAACATGATCAATGTAGTGGCGACCGGGCGCAGAATGAACAGCCGCGAAAAATTCATGATGCCTTACGCAGCCCTGCCGCTTCAGCTTGGCTGGAAACTGAGCCTTGCCCTTCCTCGATCACTTCCACCGAGCTGTCCTTACGCAAACCATCGGTGCCTTCGATCACAACTCGCTCACCTGGCGCTACGCCCGCCTCGATCAAGTTGTATTCGCCGCTGTTGGGGCCCAGCTTGAGCGGACGCACCTGAACCTTGTTCTGGGCATCGACAACGTAGGCAAAGGGACCATTGACGCCGGCCTGCAGCGCCGCCTGAGGTATCACCGCAGCCTGTTCGCGCACCGTCACCTGCAAACGCACATTGACGAACTGATTGGGAAACAGCATTTCTTCGGCATTGGCAAAACGTGCCTTGAGCTTGACCGTGCCTGTGCTGGTATCAATCTGATTATCCAAGCTTTCCAGTTCTCCGCTAGCCAGTAGGCTTTGCTCGCCACGGTCCCAGGCTTGCACACTCAAGGTTTTACCGGCGCGCACTTGCGCCAGCACGGCAGGCAGATCCGATTCTGGCAAAGTAAAGGTCACGGCTATCGGCAGCGTCTGGGTAATCACCACTATAGGTGTGGTATCCGAGGAGTTGACCAGATTGCCTTTATCCACTTGGCGTATGCCCAAACGCCCCGCTATGGGCGCACGTACCTGGGTAAAATCCAGATTCAACTTGGCCTCGGCCACCGCGGCCCGGTTGCTCTGCAAGGTGCCCCCGTACTGATTGACCAAAGCCTGCTGGGTATCCAGGGTTTGCCGGGCGATGGAGTCCTCAGCGAACAAACCCTGATAAACCTGTAGATCCTTCTCGGCGTTGCGCAACAGCGCCTGATTTTCCTGCAAAGTTCCCTGGGCCTGCTGCAAAGCGATTTGAAAGGGGCGCGGGTCGATCTTAGGCCAGC
>RCIC01000103.1:0-33811 GCA_018883505.1 Ceratosolen fusciceps
TCTCTTTTTTTTTTTTTAACTCTATCAGCGGACGTGCCGACAGTAGGAAGCGGCCCTTCCAAGTCGCCCTGAGTCGCGTCAATGACGCCGGTGATCCAGGACCTGTCGTCGTCGCCCTAACCCAATAACCGCAATAACCTGCCTCAAACCGGGTTTTTCAATTGATAATTAAATAATTAAATAAATAAATAAATAAATAAATAAATAAATAAATAAATAAATAAATAAATAAATAAAAAATAAATAAATAAATAAATAAAATAATAAAAATAAATAAATAAATAAATAAATAAAATAATAAATAAATAAATAAATAAATAAATAAATAAATAAATAAATAAATAAATAAATAAATAAATAAATAAATAAATAAATAAATAAATAATTGGCAGGTCATTGGATCACGTGGGAAGAATAATTTATTTCCTATCATATCCTATTCAACAATTTATTAATTATTATCGTTGTAAATTGCTAATGAAAACACGAATACATTGACAATTCCAGATGATTTTATTAACAATCACGAGGAGGTGGTGGAGGAGGAGGAGGAGGAGGTGGAGGCTGTGGTAGAAGCAGCGGCGATAATTAACGACAATCGTTGTTAAGTAAAATAGTCTTTATTGAGACCCATGGGACCCATGGGTTTTTTTCGTCAACTAATCCTATAGATAAATTAATAATTAAATTAATGGTAATTAAGCGTAGGCTCCGGGTTGTCAGTCCCTCTCCTCCTCCTCCTCCTTGACCTTGACGCTCCGGGCGTTCTTGCTGCGCTTGGTCTTGTGATCGGCGAGGCTACGACCCGAGTGATGGTGCTCCTGGTCAGGGTAATACGTATCGTAATGGTGCGTCCCATAGTGCGCTGCCCCATACGGACTCTGGTCGTACTGGCTTCCGTGGTGCACGTTGTATCGGGCCAAATGAGAGGAGTGCGGGTAATGAGGGGAGTGCGGGTAGTGAAGGGAGTGAGGGTAGGGATGCCCGTATCGTCCATAGGATTCCGGCCCGTAGTAGCCGTGGTATGCCTGTGGCCCTCCATACCCGTGCTGATATCCATGGGGGTGGACTGGATAGGGCCCATGATAGGGCCCCGAGCTTACGGCCAAGCCATAGTGCTGCCCGTAGCCGTGATGTCCATGTCCGTGTCCGTGTCCATGTCCCAATGGGAGTGGTACCGCTACCGGGAACGGCACCGGGAACGGCACCGGGTGCTTTACCGGCACGGGGAATGGCTGGTGGACCGGCACCGCGACCGGGTGCTTGACAGCCACGGGAACCGTGTGCTCGATCGTCACCGGGACCGCCTGCAACGGCGATCGATGGATTGATCAAGTAATCGCGTTCTCGACAAGCTCCCATAAAAAGCAAGCTTTTACTCTTAATGAAATAAGCGGACCGCTTCCTGGTACAGCGGTGCCCCCTTCCCCGCCAATAGCCTCTACGTTTTCCCAGTTTTTCCGCCTTGACCGATCATCGTCGTCACCGGCTAAACCCGTTTCCCACCTAGCCACCCAGTCCCCACCCCCCTCTCCACGGTCAATTAGCACAATCGATCGGTCGGACCGCATTTGATTCATTATAATCGCGGAACTTTCGACGACTCCCGGTGAATTCATATCCTTCCGGGGACAACTTTCCATTTTCACATTCCCCATGTCCGATTGTTTGAGTATCGGAAAAGTAATGCCGACCGAGAATAGCTCGGATCCACCTGACTTGCGTATCCCCGGTCCCACACCCCAATAACCCCAATAACCCCATAAACCCCAATAACCCCAGCCCCGTTAAATTGCTTACGCATTAAAAGCGCAAGTGATAAAACGAAGGAGGTAATAAAGTGAAGGGGGGGGGGAAGGCTTACGTGCGGGTAAGGTACGGCGATGGGCACGGGCTTGTGGATGATCTTCTCGATGGGCACGGGGATGACCTTCTCGACGGGGACGTGGACGGGCCGCTCGACGAGGACGGGCTCCGGCACCCTCACGGCCACGGGCTTCTCGACGAGGACGTGCTTAGTGACGAGGACCGGTACGTGCTTGATGTGGTGCGTCTCGGTCTTGGTCGGCCAGTGCGCTATCGGCTTCGTCGCTCCGTATTGCCATCTGCGGGATCAATCGTCCTCACTTTTATTCTTATTCCCCACTAGCCTTATCATCATATCCCCAATAACCCCCAATAACCTCCAATAATCTCCAATAACCGCCACCGCCACCGCCACCGCCACCGCCACCCGAGACTCG
Source organism: Ceratosolen fusciceps (assembly GCA_018883505.1). NCBI lineage: Eukaryota > Metazoa > Arthropoda > Insecta > Hymenoptera > Agaonidae > Ceratosolen > Ceratosolen fusciceps. The sequence continues at coordinate 2,244 of RCIC01000103.1, forward strand.
ACCGTAAGCCTATTATGTAGAATAACGTAATAGGTTATTGGGGGCGTCCCTCTGACGTCTTATTATTTTCACGCCGTTTTGAGCGTTGATCTTCGATCGGCCCGGCGATTCGCTGACTCCGGTGATTTCGTCATCGGCGACGAGCCCGTATTTACAAACATCTAGCGAAACATTTCAAAAATAGATCGATCCGTCGTCCGGCGCTCCCTCCCTCCCTCTTATTTTAATTAAATGCCCCCGCCGGAAAATGCAGCACCCGAGCGCTTTTCTTCTTCTTCGTCTTCTGAATGACCTCGATGACGCCTGCTCCCCCGCCCCCTCGCCACCCGACAACGTAATCGACGTGATCGACGTGATCGACGGATGAGGGGAAAAGTAGCGTTACGTGTTGCGGCTCACCCGGACGAGTCCCCGGATATCTTGAAGCCCTTCCACGGACTGAGATCGGTAGACCAAGGCTGACCGCCCCCGTAGATGGCCGAGGGGCTCGAGAGCCCGATCCATCCGTCCTGGAGGACGTGCCGCTTCCTGTGCTGCGTCGGCTCGACCTCGTCGTCGGCGAACCCGTGGCTGCATACCAATGCCAGAAGCAACTGAAAGTGCGGCAATCGCCTCGTTAATGAAGCAACAGAACAACAGAAGGAGGGAATAACAGAAGTCGGATCATTGGGTCGGATGGGTCGGAGGGGCCGGAGGGATCGGAGGAGTCGGGATGATGTGTCGGCTCACCAAATTCCTAATCATGGTTATTGGGGGTGCGCGCGTCTCGCGGTTCCGTACTCCACTCGTCGCCGTCTAATCCCCGTAGCCGCTTTTATAGAACGGTCAGGCCATGGGGCTCCCATTTGGTACAGCGATCGATTTCCGGGCGGGATGAGGAAGAGGCTGCCGGTTGGATCGACAGGAGTTACCGGATCGACGGCCCCGCGCGACACTGCCGGCCCGAGTTATCCAGGGGATAACCGGTCCCGAGGAGCCACCCGGAACCTCTACGCGAACTCCCTTTTTCCGCGGTCCGCTTTCCCGCCTCTCTATCCCACGTCCCCCCTCACGTCCCCTCACGTTCCCGCTCTTCCTTGACGGATCCTGCTCGGCCGCTCACGTCACCCTCCCCCCCCCCAAATAAACCTACCGATCACACACGATCCCTCACGTCGCTATTCCACGTGACAAAAGCGGAAAAACGGAGCGCGTCATTGTAATGGGAGTCGAGGCCGCTGACCGTTAGGGCCCGAAAGCGCCGGCCTTGCCTGTAGCGAATAATTTCAATAATTTCAAGGGCCTCGAGCGCTCGTACGATTTATCGAGGGCATCGCATCACTCGCGGATGCCGCGCACCTTGTCAAGTCAGGTCGTTGAAGTTATTGAAATTATTCGCTACAGGCGATGTTTCAATACAATCAAAGAAAATGCTCCAACAAGCCCAATAAGCCCAATAAGCCCAATAACCCGTCGCCAATCCCCTAATCAATCGAGAGAGTAAAAACGACAAGGTGAAGAGGACGAGGAGGACGAGGAGGACGAGGAGGACAATTAAGTATTCGTGGTCCGTTGTCGGGGGTAGGGGGGTTATTGGGGGAGGGGGAGGGGAGCGACTTCCGGTGAAACGGAGCCGGTGCTCAAGAAAAAAGTTGCCCAAGAAATTCCATTTGTCCGGCGCTTTCGATTATGCTTTCGATCGATTGTGCTTTCGATTATTATGCTTTGCTTTCGATTACGTAGACCCGAGGGACGGCAGCTCGTCGTACTCCCACCCCCCCCCCCCGTCCCACGCACACGGTAGATCGACATTTTCTTATCGACCCCCGCCCCTATTCCACGTATATCCTTCGTTTTCGTACATACTCGGTACGTCTAATCCAAGGACGCGGGAAGGGGACGTTAACGAATTAACGAACAATTAACGTAAATTGACGTTGCGCATATCACCATATTATATTATCTAATAAAAGGGTGTAATGATTTTAATTGGCCGGATGAAATTGGAGCGAAAGCAGCCGCTGTGGCGGGCGGTATCGCGTAGTACGTAAAGCGAGCGTAAAAGGCTAAAGGTAAAGAGGAGAGAGACGGCGGTCGGTGGGTACGGGGGGAGTGGAGTACGGAACTCGTACGCTTTCAATGGCCGAGGCGGCGTCGGAGGCGGCAGCGGCAGTTTTTTTTTTTTTTTTTTTTTCTCGCACGACTTTCGTTTTCTACTAAAAGCCGCGAGCCGCCGCTACGTACAGCCAATGTAACGTGCCACACATAGCCGCGATTAATTATTCATGGCTGGCAATTGGCGCTTGATAGGCCTACGTAATTCCTTCCATACCCGCTTTTCTATTCGATTCTATGTTTATACTCGCACTCTCGGTAAGTAAGTAAGTAAGTAAGTAAGTAAGTGAGAAAGTAAAGTAACCGCGGCATATCGCATATCGATTTCACTCTCGTCCTCCTGTCCTTAAGCCATAGAGGGACGGACACCCTCATTAATATAATTGGCTCATTGGCTGCACCAATACCAACCACCACGACGACGATTCGGGGCTCCGAGAGCACCTCTCGCCCCTACATCGTCCTCATGTATATATATATATATATGTGTGTACGTAGGGAAATGTCCGGCTCTCTAGGTGTGCATAAAATAATAAGAACGAGAGAGGCCTCGATTCATCCGAGTCGACTTGTGCATTAACAAGTGCATAAGTCGACTTGTGCATGAGGTGTGCATGTAGCCGAGCCCAATTATCGGGATATCGATCGCTCATTCCAATTACGCATAATTCATAAAAAGAATTTCTCTAATCGTGCCGGCCTAAGCCAATCGTCATACAAGACAGTTTTATTAATTGCGGTCGGTCGGGTGGGGCGGGGGGGGTGGCATAGCGTAGAAGAGTTCAATTGAGTAACGCACTTGGCTTTCCAAGCAATCTCCCCCCCCTCTCTCTCTATCTCTATCTCTATCTCGCCGAGCGTTGAGAGAGCGATAGCGAATGTCGTCGAGAGCGACGCGAGAGCGGTACGGAGCGTGGGTAGGTGGGTAGGGGGGGGCGAGGCGAGGCGAGGCGCGGGAGCCTAGGTCAACGCGGAGCACTGACGAGATCGGCCGTTACGACACTCTCCGTCGAGTGCACGTGTCCCCGGGGCGCGAAAAATCCCTCGAAAGCTGCGCAGATCTCGGATCGGAGTCCGGCCAATGTCGATCGGTGCATAACGAATGCGCCTCATCACGTACCCTTCCCTTTCCTCTGGGCGGGGCGGTCGGTGGGAGGGGAGGGGGGGGGAGCAGGAGAGGTAAACAGGCGGCTAAATATACGGATTAGTGGAATATCATCCGGAAGAGACGACGGATAGACAGATCGATAGATCGATAGATGGATAGCTGGATCGATGTATTGTTATTTTACGGTCTCGGGCCCGGAGTAAATAGCGGCACGGCTCTCGGGCGTTAGCGGGAACTGGACGCCCGAGGAAACTTAATGAGGCCCGCCGTGGGCCCCGCGTCGGCGGAGAAAGAAGAAATGAACCTTGGCCGTGAGCCAGTGTCAAGGAGGAGAGAGCGAAAGTCGCCTGACGGTACATCGGTGCACGAACTATGAACCGATATCGGCTTATTTTCTTTATAATTCCCCCTCCCCTCTCACTGTCTCTCACTGTCTCTCTGTCTGTCTCTTTTGTTTTGGAGGGGGATGGGCCCGACGCATCCATATAAATACGCTCCGGGACCGCTGCACTCTCTACAATCGCAGTTTTTTTTTTGCCGGAGCTCGAACGCCGAAGGCCGACCGGGACAAGTTGCCATCCTCACGAGCCGCGACTGACGACATGAAGCTCCAACTGGTACTCGATTATCATCCGGGTTATCCGGCCCCTCCCCCCCTCTCCCCTCGACTCTCCCGACTCTCCCGACTCTGCCGACTCTGCCGACTGTAGCTTCACCGGCCAGTGCATAGCCCAGCTCAACCGAGTCCTCGGCTCCTCTCGTTCCAGGTATCCAGTCTCTCGCTTTGCCTGCTCTTCACGATGACGGGCGCCGAGGCCAAGGAGGGCCCCGAGGCCCTTACCAAGCCGCGGACCAGCCGGAAAAACAACATATCCAGGCGGCAGTTCACTGTCGGCTACGGGCTACCCGAGCCCGTGCCCGGGCCCCACAACGTCTACGGGCCCCCGGTGCCCGTACCCGAGGACCCGGAGTTCGCACCACCGCCGGTCGCCGAGCAGCCGGACGTAGCGCCCGCCCCCGTCGGCCCGGTCCTCTTCCCCCAGCACCTCGGTGAGGCACGACAGGACCTTACAGAACGGATCCCGGACGCTTACCCTTCATTGATCCTTGATTTGACGTTTCAGTGGGCCCGGCCCCGGCGATACCAGCTGCACCAGCGGCCCCGGTCCCCGTGGGAGTGCCCGTCGTCCACCAGGTGACGAAGCACGTCGCAGTCCCGGTACTGGTGCCCCGCCCGTATCCCGTGGAGAAGCTCGTGCACGTGGACAGGCCGGTGCACGTGCCCGTACCCGTAGACAGGCCCGTACCCGTCGACCGGCCCATCCACGTACCGGTACCCGTCGACAGGCCCGTGCCCGTCGAGGTCCACGTACCCAAACCCTACCCCGTGGCTTACCCCGTCGAGAAGTACATCCACGTGCCCAAGCCCTACCCGGTCCACGTAGCCGTGCCCGTACACGTGCCCAAGCCCTACCCGGTCCCCGTAGCCATCAGGGCGCACTACGAGTCCCTTCACCGTGGCTGGTGATGCCCAGCCCGGTAGAGCCACGGTGACCGACTCGCCCCCGCCACCGCCCCCGGGGCAGGAGGGGACCCGAATCACTCAACCGTATATATATATATATATGTATATATTTATAGATATATATATTTGACATTATATTGTATGTACAAGTGGACGGGCAGCTATAGCCCCCTAAGGCCTCGCCACTGCGTTTTGTATTTACACCCTTTTTATTATTATTATTATTAATTATTACATTATTACGCTTACTTTTCTACATTGACGATAGGATATGTAGTTAATGGTCATCGGCGGATGATCGATTAACGACGAGTGGTGGAGTAGAGGAGAGACCGACGAAATAAACGAAATCTTAAAGAAAAGAAAAAACTGACATTCGTAGCTCAATTATATACACGTTAACCGATCCATCGGATCCCTCCCGATCAGTTTTCCGACTCCTTCCACCCACCCACCAACCCATCCCAATAATGCAGAGTCTGACGATAACTTGTTTTATCGACTTAGGTCGGCCGACGCCTTGGATTCTATTGCCCGGACGGACGGCCGGCCGACTGGCTAAATTATTCGTGCCGCGCATTGATTAGACGTCAGTCCCGGAGCCGCCGAGGCGTCTCCCGGATGGCCTTATTCTTAAACGGCCTGTCGCTATTAAGGCTTCAGCTGTCATAACCTCCCTCGCCTCCCTCCCGCTCCCCGCTTAGCCGCCACCACCACCGCGGGGGCTTTCGATCGCGACGACGCGTTGACAAGCGATTTTTACACTACTCTCGGCGCAGGAGTGGTCGGCGGGAGGGGGGGACGGAGGGGAGAGAGGATACAGTGAGAAAAGGACAGAGGGACAGTGGGTCCGGGGGGAACAAAAAAAAAAAGAAAGAAAGAAAGAAAGAAAGAGGGTGGGAGAAGTAAAGCACATCGAGACGTCATTAATGATTCAAGGTCATTAATTAATGGCCCTCGGCTTCCCTCCGTGATTACGTGGCCGAGAGCGAGCGTGGCTGCTAAGAGGGATGGCTACGCGTCTGCATTCCTCACGTCTAAACGTACCCCAATAACCTTCCGTTTCCTTTTGCTTTGATTAATCGGCACTGCGTGGATTATTATTGGCCATGCGTGTATGTATATTAGCGCGAGCGACCGAATGCCTTTGGCCATTGTCCACGGTTCGTGTTCCTTGAGCTTTGGGACGACCTCGTACCCGGCCAGAGTCGAGTCATCTGGTTCTGCCGATCTGTCATCGACTGGTATTCGAGAAAAAAAGCCCGTGCGTTAGCTAAGAGCAACGTTGATATTAATCAACCGCAGGACGATTGATTCGAAAGCTCTTCTCTCCTTCTTTTTTCTTCTTTTTTCTTCTTTTTTTTTAACAATCGACAGCTCCGAAAGTTCTCCGCGGGCCCAATGTGTGTGTGTGGGTGGGTCAAATAATAATAATCGTCGGCCAATCCTTACGCCTACGAGCTCCAGTAATACCTACGAATCCTTTATTATTATTATTATTATTATTATTATTATTTCCGAATGACTGAAGTACGAAGTAAGGGAGGTGAAACGACTCGTCTACTACCGACTCCACAGCTTTTCACCCAATTAATGCTCTCTCTCACTCTCTCTCACTCTCTACCACTATCTATCTATGTATCTACGTGGTCGGTGAGCACGTTGGATTGCGTTAATCAATTGGGTAAATTGGCTTAGGCCGTGGAGAGTACAGGGTGACCCCGAGCCCTTAGCATACTCCTAATAATATACAGAGTAAGGATTTCGTAAACTTTGAGTAATTGTTGCGAAGCTTGGAACGCTTGTAAATGTCCCAAGTACGATTAAAACGTAAGCGCACGCGAAGGCAAAAGGGGCAGTAAAAAAAAAAAAAAAAAAAAAAAAAAAAGAAAAGAAGACGAGGAAGTTCTCTGTTAATGCGTTGATTTATATTGCCGGAGCCCAGGGGCGCGCGTAATCCAATTTTTCAGCCAATCCTTTTTGCGAGGGTCGAAAATTAATATTAATCGAACGTTTCCGTAATAATTTCGAAATTTCTTGAAGCGAAAGCTTCAAACTAACCGAACGAAGTAAAGCGTTATCGGAGCCCCCCGCGTATCGAGCCTCGTACGCTCGCTCCCGTTCAAGGGTTCAAGAGGCTCAAGGGTTTCCACCCCCCCCCCCAAATATCCGTCCGTCGCCCGCTCATTACTCGCTCGCTTGCCCAGACCAAGGCAATCGCGTAAAAACAATTAGAGGTTATTGGGGGTTATTGGGGTTGTTTTTTTTTGAAGATCATTTACTTTACGGGTGACTCTGCGAGCGACGGCCGGATCGTTATCGGCTAACCGGCCCCGTTCTTTATTATTACCTATTACCTATTAACTATCAAAGCCATTGTCAAAATTTAATATTTAGGATGGGAAATGGCGGCGGCGGCGGCGGCGGCGGCGGCAGTTTGTCTGATGAGGGAATTTTTCGCCGATCGTTTCAGACAGAAAATAGCTTTGAAAATGGAGGGGGGGGATGGGCTTTCGGCTCTACGTCTTCAATGTCACGAATCCCGATAATGAAGAAATAGGGAGGGGGCGAGAAGTCGGTTGGCGAAGGAGCTCCGAGTTACCTATTACTACGAGTACGGCCTCGATTACTTGAACGATTACGTGCCGCTTTAATGTCTCGGTCAAGTTGCAGGATAAGATGGACCTGATCGACCGGGACGGGGGCACGACAGCGTCTCCTACACCACCAGGGATACGTATAACTTCAATGCCAAGGGAAGCAAAGGCCTGACCGGCGAAGATGGAAGTCGTCCGTCCTCCCTGGTTATTTCGCCTTCTCCCTAATCGACGCGATCCTGCGCTAGAAGCCGAGGGCCGTGTCTATCGTAGGTGTTATTGGGGCTGCTCCCGTACAATAAGGTCGCGTTGCTCGATCGTTTTTCTAAATAACAACAACAACAACAACAACAACAGCAACAACAACAGCAAATGAACAAATGAATAAATGAATAATAGCGAAAGCCATCGACGGCCTGTTCAAGAGGCCGAGCGCGTTATTCATGAGGGCGACGGTGAAGAGCATATTGTTCGACGGGCTGGTGATCGACTGCGTGACGTCACGGACCTCTCGGCCAGAGCGGTTCGCAACGAATTGAAAAAGTAAAAGCCCACGAGCTCGGTCCCGTAGACGAGATCGTCGGCCAGATTAAGAGCGTCCCCGAGGCACTGCCGCCGATCGTCTGGATGGAGACGAGCTCTTGGTCCTCCCGGGCTCCCTCGTTAAGGAAATAAAGTTCGGCCACGGCCTCGTTAACCTCGGACGGTAAATAAGGCCCGATAACCGATGCCGACAACCAATAACCCCGATGACCTTCGGCTTTTTCATTCGGAGCCGTCGAGTAGCTGCTGACGTGCGCATGCCCGGGATTACGTGGATACGCGGGATACAAGAAGTGGATATACTCCCTGTCGGGAGAGATGAGGCAGAGAGATGAGGCGAACGAGTCCGTGGGGGTGGGGGCGCAACGATAACCAGGCAGACGCAGCGGCGTCGCGGGGGTAGGGGCGTAGCAGAGGAGGAGTTGCGACTCAAAAGAAAAGCCCCGACGACGATACCCAACATCGACAAATTACAATCTAGATTATACACAAAATGTTGTTGAGGAAGAGGAAGAAGAGGAGGAAGAAGAAATCATTGTAAATTATAAATGTTTGTTCTCGCAAACGGCTCGAAGGTGAAGAGGAGCGTAAATATTGAAATTCCCCTCCTCGATTGATGATTGATGAATCACCTGCCGAATACGCTGCCGAGATCGAGTATGAGCCGCGACGACGACCGCCGAACGGCTAATTACGCAAGATCCGTCCTAGTAATTATTGTTACCGCTGCTGTCACGGACGTCTACTGACTCTATCTGCGCGCGTGTGTGTGTGGGTGGGAGTGTGGCTCACGTGTATTCTGTACAGGTAAAGGACAGGGAGCGCGTAGGAAGGCTTTACCCGACACGAGCCGTATCGTCATCCCCATTCAGTTACTTACGAGTACTTGTTGAGTCAAAGCGGGCCGCTCTCGTTCGACACTCCCCGTCCAGTCGGATCTAGCCTTTGATCAAGGAAATCCTCCCGGGGGGTACGAGACGCCGAGTAAATAAATAAAGAAAAAAAAAAAAGAAAAAAAAGAAAATGCCGCTTAAGCGCAGTAAGAAGTACGTCCTCGTCGGGGCCAGTCTCCTTATCCTCGGCATTCTTCTGCACGCGGCCATTTTGCCGGCCGTCATCCGCTCCCAAATAAAGAAGGTGGGTACTCTCCTCCACGGCTAATGGAAATTCACGCGTAGATCCACCTGCCCTGCTCGAGCCCTTACGATCCACGGCCTCGCAACGTGAACTTATTATATTAGCGCGAAAGCTCCGCGCCTCCCTTTTACCGTCTATCCCCCCTCGCCCCCTCATCTACGTACCTTTGCCGAATCACGGTGTTCATTCGATGATCCGTAGATCATTGGGCAGTGGTTACCGCTAATTCTACGGTGATTCTTATGAAGCGTAATGGCCAGCATCGTTAGCTAGCCGAGCAATAGATTGACCAATCGGTAATGCAGATCGTATCAAGGAAGCAGCATTATCACAGCTTCCCTCACACGCATAACTGTGACGCGAGCGTACGTATTGAGCCCCCGCCGCCGTCGTTCATTCCTTTCTTTGCACGTACAAATCTCCTTCGATTCGACAGTTCCGTATTCTTTACATCGATTTTTTTTGTATGGAAAAAAAAAAAAAGAGAAGGCAAAAAACAGACAATCCAAAGTTAATAGATCATAATCGTCAAATTGCCGTATGAATAAATCATCGAGTATAAGTAAATGTATAAATAAATAAATAAATAAATAAACGAATGAATGAATGAATGAATAAATGAACGATGTGTAAGTGGGGGAAAGAGGTGGATGCGGTATTATTGTATAGGATAGTAGAGCAGCGGGTACAGTGCGGGTGTTTTCGCATCCAAGGTAAGTTATAATAAAGTATAATGTTTAGTATAATATAGACGGCTGAGGTCGGGAGGTCCGCTGGGAGTATTTGCCGTGTCGGGCGAGCCGAGCACTCCTCCTGATCCTCCGAGGATCCGAGGCGCCTCCGCGTCTTTCCTGAAACCCTATTCCCCCGTCCTCTCAAGTGCATAAAGGATACGGGCTCGTGGATCCCAATAACCTCCTGCAGCGGCGACGATCCCCTTCCTAAGCCTCCTCTCCTCCCTCTCGATATCTCCGACCCGCCCCGCCCCACCCCGCCCCAATAACCACTTCCTCGCTCGTCCCTCTGAAGCCAAATCGTCGCGAGCCCGTAATTTTTATTTGAAAAACAAAAACAACAACAACAACAACAACAACAACAACAAAAACGCGGCAGTATTGGTTATCCCGAAAAAAATACACTGCCCGTGAGGATGACTGGTCGATTCGCTTTGCAGAAAATAGCCCTGAAGAAGGGATGGATTATGAGGGACATATGGGGCAAGTTCCCCTTCCCTATAGAGTTTCGCTTCTACATGTTCAACGTCACGAATCCTTACGACATCGAGCGCGGAGAGAAACCCATTGTACGACAGGTCGGACCGTTCGTTTACGAGTGAGACTTCTCTTTTCTCTTCCCCCTTGAATTCCATTAGCGCTTGCACGCACACCCTTAAGCGCACGATCATTATACGCCCACGGCAGGATGGCCCCAATAACCCCCAAGGCTTTCCCCTCGAGCTTCCTCCTTGCTCCTTATAATTTACAATAATTGTAACGACGACGACGACGACGACAATTGGGGTTTCTGACGGGGACTTTGTTCTAGCCCCAATAACCCCAATAACCCCAATAACCCCAATAACCTGGTTTAAACCCATAAAATTTTATTGGCATGCACACGCTTACGCTTATTCCACGCGCTCGCCTACCCTCGGCGAAGACGAAGTTATATATATATATATAATTCACGAGTACATGTATGTGAAAATTTAGACGAAGGAGGCGAGGCCGGGGATGCGAGGTGAGTACAGGACTCTACAGGTAGTAATAGTCGGAGCATTATCGAGTTTCCTAAGCGTCCCGTGAACATTCCGCCCAATAACACCGCGTGCCGGTGAAAGCGTCGCGGGGAATTAGCTTGACATTCTCGTTGGGCCGCCTGGAAAGAAAGAAAGAAAGAAAGAAAGAAAGAAAGAAAGAGGCACCGGTCGTATAATTTCCCGATGACGCGTACGAAAGGCATATTAATTAGCTTTTGAAGTACGATGTGCATGGCTTGAAGATTCGAAGAGCGGCTCGAGGTGAACCGTGAGGTGAAACCGGCCACGCTCCTCTACATTCAAAAACTTATCCATCGACTAGTCTCCTCCTCCTCCTCCTCCTCCTCCTCCTCCTGACCCCCCTCCAATAACCCCAATAACCCCAATAACCCCCGTGCACCCACGGGAAAGGGTGTACGGAGCCGAGACCGCTGCGTCCTCGTCCGGGCCGGGAGCGTGAAAACCTCGGGGGCAGAGGGGAGGATCGATCGATCGATTGATAACGAGTCTAATATATTATTGAGGTTAGAAAATGGGCCGAGGAAAACCCGATCGCCGCCGACTCGAGCCCCGACGCCGTTGCATTTGCACTCGGCAAACGTCGTCGATAACATTTGCGGCATTCGCGGATGTTGCGTCTATGCCGAATGCGCCGGAGCTGCCGATTCACCGACTCGCCTCTCGTCTCCCTAAAAGTGCATTAGAGCCGCGGCCCCATTGCCGGACATCATCATCCACACGCGTAACGAAGCTATAACCTCTCGTCGTCCTCGTTGTCGTCGTCCTCGTCGTCGTCGTCGTCGTACCTTTCGCCCGCTAAATCGACCCTCGTTATTATCGCCCTGCACAATAATATCCCCTATATTAGGGGAACCACCCTCCCCCGCCCCGCCCGGCCCCCTAATGCGCTGAAACGCTCGCATAGCATAGGATGTTGAATGAAATTATCCCAACATTCGATCCGACGACTTTGGATAAATAACGTTGAATATTTGTAAATCCGAGGGTCTATTGCTGCACAGCACGTTACCAACGCTTTATCCATACATTTACCTTTATATACCTTTACATTACTGTATTCCCGTGTATTAGTAATAATCACGGGTATTGGGAATAATAATTGGGCCGCGCTTGGCCGACGCATGCGCTTCTTTTATCGTAATAAATCTTGTTATTAATAATAACAACTGATTAATTAATTAATTAATTAATTAATAACAACTGATGCAGCGAGTGGCAGGAGAAAGTCGAGCAAATTGATAACGAAGAGGAGGACACGGTGTCGTATTTATCTAAGAGCACGTATTACTTCAACAAGGAGAAGAGCAATGGACTGAGCGACGAGGACGAAATAACCTTTCCGCACTTTTTCGTATTCGCTCTGATAAATACGGTCCGGGAGGAGAAGCCCGGCGCCCTCTCCATCCTGAGTAAGATATACGATTTGACGATCATAGGCGGCCGGTTGGCTGGCTGGCTAGCTGGTTGGTTGGTTGGCCGGTTGGTTGGTTGGTTGGTTGGTTGGCTGGCTGGTTGGCTAGGCTGGTTGGCTGGTTGGCTGGCTGGTTGGCTGGCTGGTTGGCTGGTTAGCTGGCTAGCTGTTTTGACGTTGCGTTTTACGTTTTGCGTTTGTGTGTGTGTGTGTGTGGGAGGCAGGCAAAGCGATCGATAGCTTGTTGAAAAAGCCCGACAGCCTCTTCGTGAGAGTGAAGGTCAAGGACGTGCTGTTCGACGGGCTCGCCATAGACTGCAACGTGAAGGACTTCGCAGCGACGGCGGTCTGCGGCCAATTGGAAATCCATTACAAGTCAATGCAGCTGCAATTGGTCGGCAAGAATCTGTATGCCGCGTCGATAATGGGCCCGGTAATGGAAACCTCGTGTCAATTGAGCATGCTTACAAGCCCACGTTGGATTACAATCACTTGCCGTTGTTGCAGAGCAACGCCACCGGCTCCAAGGAACGTACCCGCGTCTACCGTGGCCTCAAGGACATAATGGACGTGGGCAGGGTCGTGGAGTACAACGGGAGGCCGAACATATCCGTGTGGAGGGACGAGCGCTGCGACGGGTTCAACGGAGCGACCGACGGCACCGTGTTTCATCCGTACTTCGACAAGAGGGGCCGGGACGACCTCGTAGCCTTCAACCCCAAGCTCTGCCGGAGCATCAGCTGCCACTTTGACTCAAAGACGACCTTTGCCGGTAACTATCGACGCTCTTCTTCTTCTACTTCTTCTTCTTCCTCTTCTTCGGCGCGGAGCTAACGAAATTACGAGCATCTCCTGGGGAATGGCGGTGCAGCTTATATTATAAAGTCACCTGGACCCGTTGTATGGTAAATAAGTACTTAAAGCGCTGATCGATCGGTCAGTCGGATAAGCGAATAAGGACGTTGTCGTGATAACGCGACGAAGGCCAGGCTTTCGAGGAAGGGGAAGGGGAAGGGGATGGCGCGTCGAGTCGCGAGAAGCGACGCAACGATGCCCCCTTTCGGCATTCGCTTCAACTCGAGTCGCACGTTCGTACGGGACGAGTGTCGAGGACGGCTATTCTCGGTGTTCCAGGTTTGGAGCTGCTACGGTATACCGCCGATTTGGGAATCGATGGCCAAGGGAACCCTCGTCACAAGTGCTACTGCCAGTCCCCGAACAAGTGCCCGAAGAAGGGGGCATTCAACATATACAAGTGCACCAAAGCGCCCATCATCGTCACGAACCCGCACTTCTTCCTCGCCGATCCTTACTACACCGGCTTGATAGAGGGCATGAAGCCCGATAAGGTAGGTAGGTAGGTAGGTAGGTAGGTAGGTGTAATAAGGCGCCCCCCCCTCCACGATCCCCCTCCTGACGGAAAAGCGAGGTGCGAACCAGCCGAGACTGTTAGTTTCATTATCGTTAGGAGAAGCACATGATTATTATCGATCTCGATCCGTTCACCGGCATACCGGTAACGGCGCACACGCGCGCCCAGCTCAACATGTTTATCAACAAAATCGACAAGGTCAAGCAAATGAACGGGTATCCTGAGGCGGCCCTGCTCCCCCTCCTCTGGATGGACGAGATCGTCATCCTGCCGGAGTACCTCGTCAAGCAAATAAAGTTCGGGCACCGGATGCTGCTCGTCGGCAGGTGAGTACGCGGATGATCCACGACGACCACGACGACGACGACGACGACTCGTCCGCGTACTCACCTGCCGACGACGATAATGACGATGCGCGTGCTTTTTACGCAGAGTGCTCAAGTACTTGCTGATGGCCGTCGGATCGATCGTCTGCCTCTACGCGGCGATCCTGCGCTTCAAGGACTTATGGCGTGGCCAGGCTCAGGAGCACGTGGTCGCCAACGGCACCCCAACGGTCGAAGGTAAACAGGACATACGTACGATAGCCGGATCCGTGCTGCCGGTGAGCCTCGACTAACGGCCCAACGATAATATTCAATTGAACCCGAATAAATAACGCTGCTTTTACACGGCCGTTTTCTTTTCTACATTTCTTTTTTATTATACCCATGACCACCATTGACGCCCATTCCAAAATCCTCCTCCTTATCCCGAATACAATAAGCCCCGTGACCATGAGATGGCCATGCACCATCTGGAGGGATCCCGATCGCCGACTGCAGACCATTCTGCAAAATCATTAACAAATACCACGGGAGGAACGTATCTCGTAGGTTTGATGGCGGTGGGGTGGGGTGGGGTGGGGGTAGAGAAGGATAATAACGAGGACACGTTTCGTATAAATTTGATTATGCGACTTTATTATTGTGAACTTTCCAATTATCCAATCGATGAAAAGGTTTTTTTTTGTTTTTTTGTTTCTTATAAATTTATGTACATCTACAACGGATTAATGTGTGTGAAGCATTCTGGTTATTAAGTACAAAACGTTTGGCCTTCGTCCTTCCGTCCTTCCTTCCTTCCTTCCTTCCTACCTACCTTCCTTCCTCCCTACCTTCTTAGCCATACAAGAGGCAACGTACGTGCGTGATATAATGTTCGTTGCATGAATTAGTCTTATCAATTAGTCGATTGCCAGCCCGTAAGGAGTACAAAAGGATCCAGAGGATTACTATAAAAAGGAATATAAAGGATAAGGAAGCCGAGGTTTCCCGTAAATTTTCCTCTCTTTTTTTATTTTGTCTTTTTTGTCTGTTTTTTTTAATTAAAAACAAAATCCTCTCGAGCAATGGCGTTATTTTGTATAAATTATCTTTGTGGATCAATGGGAGGGGGAGGGCATTTGCAGCTGCTTTCGGCCGATGATTTTTATAAAACTGAACTCCCCCCCCCACCTCCAACTCCACCTCCACCTCCAACTCCTCGTTCAAAAGGTCTACTTGAACTTTAGGTTAAAAGAAAAGGAAAGGAAAGAAAAGGAAAGATAAGGAAAGAAGAGGAAGGAGAAGAAGGGCGAGGGGGGCAGTCATTAAGGAGAATAGAGTAGGATTGATCGATTACAAGGTCGATTAGTGGTCGTTTGGTGGTCGTTTAGTGGTCGTTTGGTGGTCGTTTAGTGGTCGTTTAGTCATGGATCAGCTATCGAGCTGTCGGCGTTGTTTATTAAGCGGATTAAGCGGATTAAGCGGATTCTCGAAGGCGTAAATCTTATTTGAAATAAGGGTAGCGGCGCGGCTCGTGGGGAGCAGGGTGAACGGGGTGGGGGGAGTCGAGGTGAAATGATCGAGGCCGGGCCGCGGAATGATTTTCGCAGATTGAGATCAGGGAATAAAAGTAAACGATAAACGTGGCCGTCCTTCCCTTGTGGCCGGTCCGCCCCCCCCCCCATCGGACGCTCGCCAGAGCTTCGGGTGCGCGACCAGTGACGAGGTCGTGACGGGGTCGTGACGGGGTCGCGACGAGGTCGCGGCTCGGCTGACCCGTTTATGAAACGAGGATTCGCAGGGCCGCGTCGATTATCAGAAATCTACCCGATCTCGCTGGATCTGCACATCCTCTCCCCTCCCCCCACCCCCATCGGTATTGAGCCGTGCAGCTCAATGTCGGCTGGCTGGGGGCAGGGGGGGTGGGAGGGCAGACCCTTTAACATCTCTTCCTTAATGTGGAGCGAGTACGGTAAACGTTTCGAGTATATTCGGTCTTGCGCACGCACCCCCTCTACCCCCTCGCAATCCTTATCTGTCGTCGTCGTAATAGTCGTAGTCGTAGTCGTAGTCGTCGTAGTCGTCGTTATCGTTATCATCATCAAAATTATTACGGATATTATCCGTATAATATAGTATAGACAAGGAGGAATGAGTGTTGGGTCGAGTAATTCGGGCTCCAATGAAGCAACGAGCGCGAGCACTTAATGTTGGCTACGAGCTTAACAGTTATTGGGGTTATTGGGGTTATTGGGGTGTCGCGTAATCGCGAGTCCGCGCACGTGATTCGACATAGTCCATGAAGGGTGTTGAAGGAAATTAATGTGCTGGTGTGGGAGGGGAGGGGAGGGGAGGGAAGGGGGCTCGACTCTCCTCGTCAGCCGTTCCTCTGTATCTTCCTCGAGGCGCGCTGCTGCCTCCTCTGCTGGAGCTTCCGGCGCTCGTTCGAGCCACCGCCACCACCGCCGCCGGCGCCGCCACCGCAACCGCCACCACCTCCACCGCAACCGCCGCCACCGCCACCGGACTCGCTCCTGCAGAGGAGGACGTTCTTGTAGGCGCTCCTGTACTCGGAGCTCATGACCACGTAGATCACGGGGTTTATGCAGGTCGTCAGGTAGATGAGGATGTAGCCGGCGATGTTGAGGCCCCGCCAGTCGATCACCTCCTTGAAGGTCTTGCTTATGGTGATCGGCAGGTAACAGACGAGGAACGCCGAGAATATCACGAGGATCATCTTGAGGAGCTTCTTGTCCTTGGCCGTCATCTTCCCGGTCTCGAAGCTCCGGCCGCGAATGCTACGGAACCGCGAGCCCCGTCCGAGGCTCCGGCTGCCCGTAGCTCCCCCCCTCGATCCCTCGATCATCCTCCGCCCGTCGCTGGCACGGCGCTTCTCCGAGGGCGAGTCCGAGCGGGAGCTCGCGCAGTCGTCCGACACCTCCTCGTACCTGATTAGAATAACATCCCAGTCTCTCAGTGACGGTCCGAGTCATTGGGTTATTGGGATTATTGGGGTTATAAGCGTCAAAGCTACCTGATTGGCGGCGTGAGGAACCTGGAGGTGCCCTTGCGGCCGAGGTTGCCCGAGTCGAGTGGGAGCCCGAGTATCTGCTGGGAGCCCCCGTTGACCTGGGCGGTCGGCTCGAGGTCGCGACACAGCTCGAGCGAGTGGTTCTCCTGGACGCGGACCTCCGGTATGACACGGTCCACCTGGGCCCCGAAGACGAGCTCCTGGTGCTCGCACCTGAGGGGCGAGCCGTCGACGCCGCCGCCGCCGCCGCCGCCCCCCTCGCTGGTATGGGTCGGATGGCAGCTCGACGGCATCGAGCCTATGGCCGAGTCCTCCTGGCTCTTGGAGACCTTCGCCTGCAACGAGAGAAGACACGACACGAGGCTCACTCGGCTGACTGGCTGGCTGGCTGTGTCAACGAACGCACCCTCGCGCACCCCAATCACCCCGCAAAGACTCGTGCTCCGACTCCGGCAAGCGAAATCCAGAGGGAGCCACGCTATCGACGATCTTGCCCGTTAAATTGTAACGCGTGGAGGAGAGCTGGTGCGCCGACCAGCTGACCGAAACAGCTCTTCCCCCAGGAATCGATCCGATCCTTGGAATCGTCGGAATCGTCGGAATCGTCGGAATCGTTGGTAAACGTATCGGGACGGCGAATAATCGTCCGAGCGATTATTGTCTTGTTTCTCTTTTCTCTTATACGACTGTCGACCGAAATAGAGAGAAGCCGGCTTGGCCTTATCCGCGTTGGCCTTATATCCGCCGTCCCGTACCTCCGTTCCGTAAACAAAGGAACGCCCCCCCCCCGGGTATGCCGATAGCCCCGTTCTTCTCGTTCTTCTCGGTACCGAGATTCTCAACCGGATATTATCCCTCGGCCCGATTCCAATAATCCCAATAACCTCCATGGAGCTCCACCAGCTCCATCCAGTCGTTGATGGCCAAATTATCATCGGACGCCTCCCTCCCGTTAAAAAATTTAATCTCTACGAATACTCGCTACTCGCTACTCGATCACCCCCAACCCCCCCTCCCACCGCCGCCGGTACCACCACCGCACCTACCTTAACCTCAACAAGCACCGTAAATAGCTATTGCATTGGGATCGCGTTATGGTACGGCGTTATTGTGCGGCGTGTTATGTAAACCTTGGAGACGACGTAGTAACTCGACTTCCTGGAGCAGCCGAAACCTACGGCCTTCTAACGATTTCACGTAATGTTAAAGGAACGTCTTAGCTTTGCGTACCGTGTACGGAGCCACGTGGACTCGGCACGATCCGATCGATAAATACCACCGCCGCGGCCGCGGTTACCGGAACAAATATTCCGTTGGTACGTGGTGCGTCGGCGTGATGCAATCTCGTGCAATGTCGTGATGCAAAGTCGTGAAGCAAAGTCGCGCGGGTGGTGTAAATGTCAATTGAACGTCGCGGGTTGTAGGGTTCGCGGCGGTGAGTGGGGCGGGTGCGGGTCTCGTGACCGTGACCTCGAAATTTGAGCGGACGAGCTCCTTGGTGGCCTCGTCGCGTCTCCGGCTCTTGAGGGCCGTCTTCCGGACGATGTAGAATATCCGGGCGTAGGAGACGACGATGGCGATGCAGGGTGCGAGGAAGGCGAGGATGAATAGTGACTCCTTAGGGCTGCGGCCGTTGACGTCCGGGAGGATCGAGCAGGAGCCGATGGCCGGGTCGAGGCCGAATCTGCCCCAGCGCTCGAACCAGGTAGGCACGAGGGCCCCGAAGCCGCCCAGCCAGGTCGCCAGGACCATCAGCACGAGGTACTTGGGCTTGTACAACCTGCGACACGGGAACGAATGTCAAGCATCGGGCCCCGGCCATTTAATAAGCTCCACCCGACTCGGTCGTTATTACGTACCGGCTTGCGGGGCTATTGGGGATTGGGGGGGAGTCGAGAGGGAGGTGCGGCTTCGCGCTTACATAGCCTCCATTACGAAATTGATAAGCCGACTTCTTATGGAAAATGCCTTTGGAATCGCTAGGACGTATTCCTAGCTCCGAGCTCTCCTCCTCCTCCTCCTCCTCCCTAACCCCTCGCCACCACACCTCCCCCCCTCCCCGAGTCATCGAGAGGGCCGAAGCTAGCCGGTCGCGTCGGGCAGAGGAGCTTCTGCTCTCACAGACGCGGAGACTCTGCGGAGCCGCGGCGTGACGGGACGGGACGGGACGGGACGGGACGGGGGGGAGGGAGGGGTCAGGGCAGAGCGGTAAAGTGCTTAAAATGAAGTTTTCGTAGACGGGGGGGGGATCGGAGGGAGCCGGCGAGACCGATTAGTCTCCTATTAGAAATGGAGCAGCTTCCGCTCGACTGGGCCTCCGTGGCTCTGTTAACGGGACGGTCGAGTGGCCGGGCCGTGTGCGGGAGGCGAGTACCGGATCAGCCGACCGGGGTGGGTACAAGCAGTTTAACTTTAAAGTCCAAGAGTTCGGGAGTTTAAGGCGGCAGGGCGCTTACGACACGTTTATTATTGGCTCTCTCGCGCGGCTGCTGTTGTTGAGAACGGCTTGGCACGGAGTCGGCCGTAATTTAAGGGCATACGTCTGCCTGGGCCATCTCCGGGCCTCTCCGGGCCTCTCCGGGCCATCTCCGGGCCTCTACCGTTTACGAGGAGTAGTGTACTTACTTGGGGTAGAGCCTCGGGTGGCCGATCATGACGTAGCGGTTGATGGTTATGGCGAGGACGGTGAAGAGGCTGACGGCGACGAGGCCGTACCTCATGAGGGGGAAGAGCCGGCAGAGGAGGGGCCCGTGCAGCCAGGCCCCGTGCCAGAAGGTCGACGTGGCCAGGGGCAGGTTGAAGCAGCAGAACATGAGGTCCGATATCGAGAGGTTCATTATGAAGACGGCCGTGGCATTCCTCAGCTGTTTCTTCCCAATACAGAACACGTATGTATTAATTAATCGTCGGCCGGCCGTGCGTCCGTGCCCACTGGACTCGTATAGCCGCTCTTCTTACCCACCCCCGCCTACACCCCCGCCTGCCCGTGATCACGTAGAGACTGGCTTCGCTTTATCTCCGAGGGCGTTTAAAGGGGTCCGCGAGCCGATAATAGCCCCCGAGGCGGAAGCTTCAGGGGCATTCGGTAGCTCTGCTCGTGCAATCCGAAGATAGCCCCGCCGCTGCTACCCTGGCCAATGACCAATAAAACTGCCTCGGTCGCCGATAAATATTTACACGAGCGTATCCCACGAATAACGGCTCCTACGGCTCCCTCCGGCTCCCTCCGGCTCCCTCCCACTATAAATATTTACGGGCATTTGCAATTCTAGCTGGCGTGGTGCGCGCGGACTCGCCACCCCCCTCCTCTTTTTTTTTTTTTTTTTCTAAATCGATCTGGACCGTTAATAATACTGACGCCGCCGTCGCTACCGCCGCCGCTGCTACTGTCAGCACTAGATGGGGGAGGTGCCGGGGACGAGCGGCTCGACTCCAGGTGGGAGGAAGAGCTCCTCCGGCTGTATCCGGCGCCTCGATAAATCCTCCGCGGCTGATTCACAGATTTTAGCTCGAGTGCGCCGCGGTTCGGCTGTAGTAAGTACCCGGATCAGCTCGTTCGGCTCACGTGACCCGGAACCGACGCCGCCGGCTATCTCGGCCTTCGTCCCTCCCCCCTCCCCCCGACTTCCTTCTCATTCCGTAAAAGCTTCGAGGAAATTAAGCGCGAGAGATAAGCTCCACTCGACTAAACTCTTTCTCTCCCCTCCCCTCCACCCCCGCCCCACGAATGGATCGTCGTGGCCTATCGGGCGAATCGCGGCCCTCCCTCCCTCCCTACCGCCTCACCACCACCCTCACCACTCTCACCACTCTCACCACCACCGCCACCAGAGCCAGAACCACCACGAGGACGACGGGCGCTCTACACGCCAATTTATCGAGGCCTGAGTGAAGATTCCAGGAGTGACCGAAGTGGTGTATGCCGAAGCCGGCGACTCCGCACCCTTATCGACTCGATAGATCGATTCGATGGATAAGCGATGGCTAGGGAGTTATTGGGGTTATTTATTATTTTTGCCGACTCGATACGGAAGCGGCGCGTGAGCCGGAGCAGCCGGAAACGCGGCTCCCTGCTCCCGGCTCGAGGATACCGCTCGAGGATACCGCTCGAGGATACCGCTCGAGGATACCGCTCGTTCGCATACGTATGGCCCTCCTTACCATCCTCCTTCCCATCTTTATTATCACCATTATTGATATTATCATCGTTGTTGTTATCCTTATCCTTATCCTTATCCTTATCGTTATTGTTATAATAATAATAATAAGAAGAAGAAGAAGAAGAAGAAGAAGAAGAATAAGAAGAAAAAGGATCGTTATACTCGGGACTCGGGTTTTAATAACGTTAAATTTAAAGGTTACGGCTCGTATCCCGGAAAATAGAATCCTCGACGAGGGAGTTGGGTTAAAAAAAAAAAAAAAACCCCCCTCCATCGGTTTTTAAATCCTCGATTAAGTATAATCGAGCGGATTGTCTGAGCAGGGGGGGAGGGGAGGGAGCGAGGCCATATTTTTATTCGGCTCGATTTGCTTATCCAATTTATTCTAGTTTGGTGGTAACGTCGGACGGCAATCCACCCCCATACCCCCGGGACCCAATAACGATAATAGCACGATAGGGCGAGGGGTCGTTAGTCCTCCCTTAACGAGTACTCTCCTTTCGGCATGAGTACGGGACTACTCGTCCTGCCATTAGACAGAAGAGAGGAGTCGCGCGTCTCTTGCGAGCTTAATCCCAACAGGATTAGTAGCAGGCTATTACCTGGCGAGACTTTATCGTCCACGTCCACGTACACGTCGTCGTCGATAATTAGTACGCCGGGCCCCGGCGAGGCTATCCGAGTACCATCCGAGCTGCATTAGCTATAATAGCCAACCAGGGCTGGCCGTCCCCGTCTAGCCCTAGAATCACTCGGTCATCCGAGTTTATAGTAAAAGTGCTACGTCCTCTGCGGATGGTCTGTACGGGGGGGTCGCGGCCCCTGCCTCAATGACCCGCGGACCCGTGCGTCGTTGTCGAGAGGCGAGGGCGGCTCGAGCACCCGTTCGTCCCCGGGTAAGCTTCGTTACGCGTTTCACGTACGGCCCGAGGTGAAGTTCTCGGCTCCTACGGCTCAGCTCAGTCGCCCAGCAATTCATTGCCCGAGACCTTTATCTTTAAGCCTCCCCACCTCCCGAGATAATTCCTAAGAGGCCTTAAACGCTCCTCCGCCGTCGGCTCTGTTCCAGAGACAGAGACGGCCTCTTCTCGAGCTCCGTGAGCCGAGAATAAATTGACCGTCCTAATAGATTCCCGAGTCCAGTATCTCTATCTAGATAAGCGACTCTGCCCAACCTCCAATATAACCTCCAATATAACCTCCAATCGTCCCGATATCTAACCGATCCGATCCCCTATCCAATCCAATATCCGACTACGAACGAATGGCCCTTACGGGGGGACGGAGCTTTTACCTCCCTCCCCCCATCCCCCAACCACCCGACTACGACTACGACTACGACTCACGAAGTCGCGCTTCCTTAAGCTCCTGTTCCCCCGGCCCCGTCCAGGTTTCATTAAAGGAATGCCACGTTTCCCTATTTACCCTACTCGCCTCTTCTTCCTTACGATTGATTACCCCCTTTGCGATCCGCATTCCCCAATAACCCCCAATAACCTCGGGGTCTGCGATGTCGAGGACGCCTCAAGGATTTCAGTGATTGACGGGGATGGGCTCGTGATCTATTTAACCTCTTGCTAAATCCCATGCAAGTTTTTGCAATGCAATGCAACGATTAACGTCGGCTTACGAGTTTTTTTTTTTTTTTTCATTTTTTTTTAATATTTCCGATCCAACGCAGCCTCGTCCGCAGGGATAATCGGAATATTGATTTCGACGAATTACATTGATTACGATTATGTAATGTCGGACGCTAATGACCGGCTTAATTACCTCAATTGCCTCGTCCATTGACATTGGACAAGTGCGACGCGGTTGGTTCAGAGCGAGTCCATTCGTATTATCATGGGCCATCGAGAGCACCGTATAGAGTCATACGGCCAATCGCGAATAATTATATATCCGATATACGCCGAATGAAATCCGCGTTGGGGTCAGTCGGTGATGAATGGCGGCCAGTGTACGAATGCAATTGAATTGGCGACGGTCGCGACGTTATTTACGATACCCGGCGATGTCTGTCCATCGCTACTCCCTCGCGGCTTCAATGAAATCAATCGCCGACGAATCAAAGGCCCAATGCGAATTACCGCAAAAAGCTATGGGGAAAGTGATTATTTTTTTATAATTTTATAAAACGGCCGACGATGGACCCTAGAGTAACATCCCCTCGGCCCGGTTATTAAATCCGAATGCTACCACGTGCACGACGACGACAACGACGACGAGGACGACAATAATAACGCCTATGGAGATACGCAGCCGGCGACCTCGTGCGCAACTTTATACTCTATACTCGCCGAGCTTCTAGCTCTTGTCTAGCTTCGGGAATAAAAAGAAAACCGAAGAAGGAGAAAAGCTTTTCTTTTTTTTTTTTTTTTTGCACTTAATACCAATTTAGCGTTATTCCTTATCTCGATACGCGATACATACTATTGATTTATTAATTTTTTGCCTCTTTATTTTCGCGTTTTCGTTTGTTTGTTTATTTGTTTGTTGGTTTGTTTGTTTAATGTCGTGGTGCTCGCGTGGATATTACGAGCCGTATTATTTAAATAAAGGGGCCATTAGTCAATTCGATATGCAAATCTACGGGAGTGCGGGGCTACGTATACAAATCCATGCCACCACGTATTAAATATGCAACGTATTAAATAATATAATGTTATATATATATATATATATAGTATCGAGGCCTTTTGCGAGCAAAAAGCCATTCCTCATGCATATGGAAATTGTCGGCGCGAGAGTGTCTGAGATGGGGGGGAGGGGGGAGGTGGCAGCAAAGAGGGACAAGGGCTCGGCATGCGAATCGAGTAAACATTATTAAACATTTATGAAACGATTTCCTTCGTCTTATTCTACGGGGAAACGACGTTAAAGGCTTCAGTGAGGGGGGGAGGGGGATAGAAGAAGAAAAGAAAAGAAAATTCATACTTATTATTAATTTACACGGGTATTGGGGTTATATCGAGGCCAGTAACGATCGGCCGTAATTACCACCCTCCCCCTCCCACACACACACCCCCACACCCACCACCACCCACCCACACCAAGCGTAGCTTTTTATAAATAGATAAATAGGATGGAAAAGACGTGGCCGTCGCTCAAGTAACGAGACGATCGACGACAAAATCCGTCGACTCTTACCATTGAGGTAGATAAAGTGCAGAATAAGAAGTTTTCTTATCGGTGATCGTGTCAGAAGTAAAATTTATCACGGTCGTGAAACCGCGGCAGTGCATGTCCCGCTTATTGGGAAAGCGCGTGCCCGAGTATAACGAGGGCCAATGAAATGTCGATCCCGTGAATATGTGCACGGGCTGTCGAGGGTGTATGGAATGGATGATGGAAGTAGTGCGCCGGTTATGTCCCGTAATCGTTGAGCGTAAACGTGTACGCGAGATCGGGTCGATTAAGAGATCCTTAAAGCCTTCCCTTTCCACTGCCGCGAGTCCCCGTTGAGTCCCACGAGTTACCAATACGTACAATGGTAAATATAAATAATGGCTATTGTCGGGTTGGCTCACCTGCGCGACTCCCCACGACTCGCCGATAAATCTCACGGGGCTCGTAAACCCCAATAATCTCGATGCAATGGATCCAACCCATGGGAGATAATTAATTACGTCCCGAAGGTAGTTTATAAGGAAATTTGTAATTACCAATGGCTTTTTCGTACTCGATTGGCCACGTCGGTCCCGACGACAATGGACTCCGAGAATAGCCCGAGAAGGGCAAATGTCATCCATTGCATCATCCGTGGATCAACGCGAGTTCCGATGAGCAACAACGTATTTATTAATAAATAATAAATAGAAAAAAAAGAAGAAGAAGAAGAAGAAGAAGAAGATGGTGTAGATGGATCGTTGATGGTGGTGCCGGTCGTTCCTCGACACTGGACTCTATCGTCGTATAATCATCCTCTCCTCCTCCCCCACCCCCACCCCGCCCCCATTACGACATATTTATTTCGCATAGATAGGAAATCCTTAGGAGGAGACCTCCTCTTCTGACTATCGACAGACAGGTAAAATTAACGACAATTAGCCGCCACTCGTTATCCTTTTTTGTTTTTTTTTTTGCTTTTTGCACGATTGCAACGACTCCGGGAACGGGCTATAGATAAACGAACGGGTAAACTACGTGCGATCCACCGCCTCCCCCCCCCGCATCCTCCCAATAACCCGAGTAATCCGAGTAATCCGAGTAATCCGAGTAATCCACGGTAGGTGCCGTCGAAAAGACGTCCAGGACAAAGCTCCGGAATTTAAATCCGTCCGGCAGCGCGTGCGTTCGCGTTTGTTATTGCACCGACGTAGAGACTAGCGAGGGCAGGGGCAGGGCGGAGGGGCAGAGGGACAGAGGGCAGAGGGGCAGAGGGGGGGATTAGCGATAAGGAAGGAGTTGTCGGGCATAGGAGGGTACGGGATACGGATTCGAGCGGCGTAGCACGAGTCAATCGCCCGTCTGATTAGATGCTCGTCTGGATTTAAGCGCGCGAAGACGAATGGTCTCGTGGAATGGAAAGTTCGACGACTGAGCCCCCCCCACCCACAAGTTGTCGAGCCAAGCCAACGACTGGGCCGACCCGATCCCGATCCCGTACTCGCGTCACTCGCCGCAAGGGTCCGAATTCCTTACCCCTCGGCTACTTCTCCCAACTACTACTACTACTAACCCCTACCACTGCTACTACTACCGCTACTATTATTAACATTAATATTAACTGCCATCATTCTTATCGTCATGATCACGATCATGATCATGATGATGATGATGATGATGATGATGATGATGATGATGATGAGATAAAGGTTATTGGGGTTATTGGGGTTATTGTTACAAGAAGCCTGTGCGGGCATTGAAAGTGCGCGCGAGTAAAGGGTTCGTTGCACTCATCGCGTATCCGGACGAAGCTCGGCAAATTACAAATTGTGATTTATCACCACGGAGTTTTCGCTTAGATCAACCTCCCCGCTGTCCGGGTCGCTTTTTTTTTTTTCAAGCCCGCATTACCACACGGAGCGTTGCTTTTATATATTTAGCGAACCGACCTCGGCTTTATAACAAAATTATGCGATGTGCGTCTCTCTCTCTGTCTCTCTATCTCTATCTCTGTCTCCCTGTCTCTCTCTCTCTCTCTCTATCTCTCTATCTCCCTGTCTTTATCTTTGGATTAAATTTTTTGATATAATATATAAGAGACGCGGCCGGCGTTGTGTAAAATTCCTCCACGTGATTGAAGAAAGGGAAGAAGGGAATGAATGAGCTCTGCAGTCGAGGAAATTCAGGTTTTTCATTAAATCGATAACCAAACACGCAACTCTTTCATTTATCCGGGACATTTATATTCTATATATGATACACTCGGCTTATCCGAGCCGTTCGCGAGTCTTTGGAATAAAAAGTGATAGAGAGAGAGACGCACGCGCAACACGCACACGCACGCGCACACGCACGTGCACGCGCACGATGTTAAAAGTTTGTCGGTCGGGACCGGATGATCCAGGTCGGGAAGTCATGAATTTAGATGCGTATGTTAACCTAAAATTCGTCGTAGGGTTGACGGAGTTGCGAGATTCAGCTGGCAAGCAATTTTCGGGAGCAACGCGTATAAATCAAGCCCGAGCGTAGGACACGGGTTGGGGGGGGGCAGATAAAGGCCGTGACGAGAGCGAGTCGCGGAAGCTCGTCGCACGAATATAGGCTAAACGCGGTACATGGGGCTTCGGGCCCGGGTGGGGGTGGGATGGGAAGGGGAGTAGATGGAATAAGAGTCCAAGGAGGTCGATGGAGGGAGCGTGGGGGGCGGGAGGGGGGGGGAGCATGGGGTACCTGCATCTATCGAATTTTCCCTTCGAGCATCAGTGGTGTCATTTGGCGTCATTTGGCGTCCGTCAACGGTCGGTCGACGGTGGTCGGAGGGAGCGGGCGGGGAGGGGGAGGGGGCGGCTATTAGGGTAGGGATTGGGACAACAAACGGACGGGATGAAAGTAGAAGAGGAGCCTTCCCGTAGGGCATTGTCGCGAGACGGAGTCGGGTTCTTGACACCGCCTTGGCCGTCTATCCCTGACGCGCTCGGCATTACTCCGAGGGCCGAGGAATTCCTCGGAATCCCCGGAGATCGAGGACCTCCTGACTTATCGGGCGTGGGTGGAGCTGATCACGGGGCCGATATTCTTCTTTCGTGATCGTAATAATGTCCTATAAGCGACGCTCATTTATAATACATCATCTTTGCGGCAAAGGGACAAAGAGTCAGAGAGACAAAGAGAGACAAAGAGAGAGACAGAGAGAGGGGGGGGGGACGCGCGCTATCCTGGAGCGAGTCGATCGATCACGGGTCTACCCGGACTCGTCCCACCGAGTCGCCCGACAGCGCTACCTCCAATTAACTTAACGGGCTCGAGTACGTGTACAGGCTGTGCTGCAACGCTTCGCGCTACGTGGATCTAAGATCCAGGTTCGGATCTTTTTGGGAGCGACGGAGGGAAGCCTTTCTCCTCTCTTCCATCGGGATGGGGCGGGTGGGGGGCGGCCGGGGTAACGTCTTCTGACGTAGTTGGCGCGAGGGCGTCCGTTCGAGGGGTTCGATTAAAAAAGTAAGCCAAATCGCACACGCGCGCACGAGCGCATACAAACGCAAAGTTTTTTCTCTCGTCTCGTCTCGTCTCTTATAAGTATCGAGAGTGGATTCGGCTTATTATTCGCGAGTGGCAAACGCGAAGAAAGCAGAATAACCTTAATCGATCGATCTTCTCCGCGAGGGAGAGCGGCTTTTATTAAAGCTAAATTAAATATTTGATAAAGGAAAGGGTTCCGCTGCATCCGATGCATGCAAAGTAGCAGAAATAGCAGAAATAGCAGCAGCAGCATCAGCAGCAGCAGCGGGAATTCAATTTTTTTATTCCCCCCCACCCCACCCCACCCTCCCTCTTCATTTTAATAGAAAGTTCGGAAAGTAGGAGTTTTATATTCCGAATGCCGTCATTTGAGCCAAAATCGCCCCATTATTCTTAACGATGGAAGAATCGTAGGCGAGGATCGATCGATCGATCAGCCGCCGCTTGTCCCGCCTCCCTATAACCCTCATTATTATTATTATTATTATTATTATTACATGCATAAAAGGGACTTCCCCGCGCACGGTCCCGCGGATCCGCGCTTTTCCTGAAACTCGAACTCCGACTCCGAATCACATGGCGCGCGACGAAACAACTTTTATTGGCATCGGTGCAACTCCCTCACCCCCCCCCTGGAACTCCGCTTCCCTTCTAATGCCCTCCTCCTCCTCCTCCCGCATCCCGCCTCCCCCCGTTCCCCTTCAAAATAATGAGCCGCGGCGGGCGCTCAACCGGTGGCGGGGCGACTCGGCTCCCTATACCCGGAACTTGTCCATTTCTTTACCGCCCCCTCGCCCCCCCCCCCCCAATCCCACCGACCGAGGCTTCCGGACCGGACTTCCCGAGCCCCGTCGTCCCTTTGTTTCCCCATTCGACTCTTTACGGGACTCGCTTCCGGCCCGGCCGCGAGCCATTCCGATAATTCGTGGCTAAACCGAGCTCCGCGCGCCAAAACCGCGTCGATTCCACCGAATCCCCAACCACGGCCCGTCCGCGCCGCCTCTCGCCCCTCGGTTCCCTCGGAAGGAAGGAAGGAAGGAAGGACGCAGGAAGGACGCAGGAAGGAAGGGAGGGAGGGAGGGAAGGGCGAGCGTATTATCGAAAGGCTCGAGCGAACCGTCGAGCGACTCCTCTGCGATCAAGTTATTCCGACGAGGAGAGCCCGAGCGGGGGTTGCGGCGGCGGCGGCGGCGGAGGAGGGTGTGGCGGAGGTAGGAGCGCTATTTACGCTCGGGGAAACGCGTAAGTCTATCCAAAGAGCTTGGGAAATTCCTCGCGGCGCTGAGCTTAAGGTTACTTGAAAAGACCTTAGCATGACCACGACGACGACGACGACGACGACGACGGCGGAACTTCCGCGTAGTAGTAATATCATATTCGATGCTATTTTCCGCTCTCATAACGTTTTAAAGTCGTCGGCGATGACGCAATAGGCGCAATAGACGCACGAAGGAAAACTTGATACACCCGGACCGGCCGAGACGGCTTGTCCAGCCTTTCAAACCTTACCTTACCTTACCTTACCTTACCTTACCTTACCTTACAAGTACTGAAAAACACGTTCGTACCTGCACACACACACAGGCTCGCGCACACCGTTTCGTTAAGTATCGAGCCTCCCGGAGATTAATCGAGCTATGGTGGGGATAGCCACGGGATTCTATGAAGGAGTCGGATCGTCCCCCTAATGCGTGAATAAAGCTAAGTGGCAGCGGCAATAAGGATTAACCGGTCGGGTAAAGAAGCAACGTTGTATCATTGAATCAGCTTCGCTTGCCGTCCGATAACGTACCTTGTTCGAGGGGGGGGGGTGTATATTACAGATAGAAAACAGGTCGTAAAGCGGACTGAAGCGAACTAGAGACGGGACTAGAAGCTATTTTATATTTATTTGCTTTTAAATAAGGGAACGTGGAATTGGCCGCGTATCGGATAAACGCTCCTCTAAACTTAGTTGCTCCCTTCGTTGTGTGCGAGGAGGTGGAGGGCGGGGGGATGGCGGGCGACTCGAGGAAGTCCTGAGGGCAGCAACGGCAACGGCAACGGCAACGGCAACAGCGACCGACCACTTTTATCCGGAAGCTTATGGGAACGGTCGGTTTTCGTCGGCGAGTGACCGCCGGGCTGACGGTCAGGTCAACTTGTTAATAAGATAACGAGTAAATATTCGTGTCAGCCAGCTCCCGAGCGACCCGTCACTGCTCGGCTAGGGATACGAGCCTTGGAGAGATATGGAACCTGGCTATGGAGCTTGGCCGGGAATGACGGAGAATGAGGAGGGAGGGAGGGAGCCGGGAGGAGGTCGGAAAATTCTCGCCGGGCTGCTAAGCCGGCCCGGGCCAAGGGTATCCAAGGGTGGCCGAGGAGGCTGAGGAGGGAACGTTCGCATTACGGGGCTCCATAACTTTTACCCGTAATTTCTTTTACCGCTCGCCTGTTTTGCATTTAATCCGGGCTGCTTACGCAACTCTGCCCCCGCCCGCCTCACACCCCCGTACCGCCTACCGTACCACCTACCGTACGACCTGCCGGAAGACGCGAAGCGAGGAAGGGATCAGAGTCGGACTTCTTCTTTTTTTTTTCCCGCTCCCTGCCCCCTCCCCCACCTCACCCGTCCCATCTTATTTTCCCAATCCAATTTCGTAAATGCAGCTTAATTACGGACTCGCGTGCTGCCCCCGACCACCACCACCACCCCACCGCCACCACCACCACAGCGCTCGCTTCCACTTCAATTAGCGCGCGTCACACGCTCCTTTACCACCCGTCCTATCCGCCTTTTGCATCTTTATCCCATCAGCCCTTTGGAAAAAAGGTTCACAGCCGAAGGGCACGACGGATGGATCCCGGAGCCTCTCGCTCGTTAAAAGAGCCGACCTTGGCTGACCTCCGGCTCCGAGTCTTCCTTCCCTTCAGATCCCCCGGCCCCTATGATCGAAGCGGCGATCGAGGCAGGCGATCGAAGCTGGCGATCGATTATTAGCATGTAAAGTCCTAAATCAATAGGGAGTCGTATGCGTATAAAGAAAAAACCTCTTACAGCGTACCCCCCCCCACCCCCACCCCTCTGTGGCTCATACGATAGAATTTCCCTGGATCTTTTTTTCCGATCCTGGCCTCACCCGACACCCGGAACATTCTCAAGCAATTTCCAAATTGCCAACCCGCTCGAGCAACTAATTTACCTGCCAAAGGCCCCTTATTTCCTTATTTCTCTCTACCTCGTCGACTTCTTCGTTTTTTTTTTTTTTTTTTTTTTGTTTTTTTTTGTCCTTTCAACGAATCGTAAAAGCGACATGTGATCTACGATTTATTGGCAGCGGCCGACGACAGCCGACGACGTTTCTCGCCCGAGGTTACCCGACCACGCAGACTTTTCGTGGGAGGGGCTAACGTTTTAATTAAACAAGTTTTTTTTTTCTATGGCGTTATTATATAAATGGGGGAGAAGAGAAGCCGAACGCTGGTGGAGGGGGGAGGGAAGGGCCAAGATTTAATGGAAGCTCGCGGAGAGCTTGGGAACTTCTGTATCAGTTTGATCGCCGGATGCAATTCGATATGAAATTGCTCTCGTTCGGGATTCTATTTCCGAGCGGCGATATCGGAGCCAGTTGGTCGGAAGGGTCGGCGGGGTCGGCGGGGTCGGAAGGGTCGAGAGGATCGAGAGGGTCGAGAGGGTCGAGAGGGTCGAGAGGGTCGAGAGGATAGAGAGGTAGAGAGGGTAGAGAGGGTAGAAAGAGGGTAGAGAGGGTCGGATACGGCGGAAACGGTAAGGGGAACAGGGGGTGGGTGGAGAGGGGCTGGGGCTGGCTGGAAAGTGGAGGCGCGAGTCGCCGAGTAGATATAGATGCGGATAAATTCCAAATCGTAAAGTATCG
>RCIC01000104.1:0-33583 GCA_018883505.1 Ceratosolen fusciceps
GTGACTATACCTGCAGCATCCTGACCGCGATGCTGGAGCACGGTGAGACCGTCATACAGCGCCTGATTGACGTTTGATTTACCGACGATACCGACAATGCCACACATGTGACGCGACCTCTACTCAATGAAACAACTATTTACTGGTGCCAGCAGGGCTGTTGCCCTGCAGCAAATCTGTCAAGGGCAACTCAATCGGCGCACTGACGCCGTTGGACAGCCATTGGCTAGAAACCCCTAGGATGAGGTTTTTCGACCAATCCGCAACCATCAAAAAATGCGGTATTAATTTGGACTGCTGCCACCAGGCATCCTGTTGTACCGGCCCCAAGCTGAGCAGGCCGAGCGCAATAACCACCAACAATGCTCCCCGCGCAGCGCCGAAGACCGTTCCTAGAAAACGGTCGGTTCCCGATAATCCGGTAACCCGAATCAGCTCGCCAATTAAATAGTTGATCAGCGCACCGACCAGCAGGGTCAGGACAAACAGCAAGGCACAGGCGGTGATGACTCGGGCCGAAGGGGTTTCGATATAAGGCTCAAGGTAATGCGCAAGACCACCGCCAAACATCCAGGCGACGGCCCCGGCGATAATCCAGGTGAGCAGTGACAGGGCCTCTTTGACGAAGCCTCGGGTCAAGCTGATCAGACTCGATACCGCGATGACGGCGACTATCGCCCAATCGATCAAAGTGAATGCCACGACACAGCCTACCGATAGAGAAGGCGCAGGATTTTAGCAGACGCCTGCCCATCGGGTAAGCGTCGCGTCAATTTCCTTCTGGCTGAAAGCGTACGACAAAGCCATTGAGCTTATGCTGGCGGTTCAGCTGATCGCGCAGACGATCCGCCTCTACGCGCTCGATCAGGGGGCCAACAAACACCCGATTCATGCCGTCGACACTGCGGATATAGGCGTTATAGCCCTGTTCGCGCAGGCTTTTTTGCAAGGTCTCAGCGCCGGGACGACTGGAAAGACTGGCCAGTTGTACCGACCAACTAATCGGCAGGCTGTTGGCATCCAGATGCGCTTCTCGCTGCGGTCTTTGCGCAACGACTGGGGTACTTGCCTCAGCGCTTTGCGAGCTTGATGCAGGGACTTGCGTCTGGCTCGGCTCGCCCGCCTCTGTCGCACCCGCCACAGGAAAAGGCTCCTGGGGCAACTGCTGTGGTTCCGGCACTATCACCGGCTGCATCTGGACCTCCGGCACCACCGGCTGTGCCGGCATGCTGGGTGCGTCCACTACTACATGGCGCAACTCATCCGGACGCGATAACAACATCGGCAGAAAAATAACTGCCAGAGCTACCAACACCAGCGCTCCCACAATACGCTGTTTCAACCCGCTATCTAGCATCGCCATCGCGCATATCCTCCTGGGCCAGCCAGATCAGTGCCTCGGCCACGCAGAAAAAAGAACCAAACAGCAGAATTTCATCGCCTTCAGTGGCACGCTCGCACTGCATCTCGAGCGCGGCCGCCACATCGACACAGCTTTCGACCTGCGCCCCACGAGCCGTCAGATGTGCCTGCAGCTCAGCGGCAGAGCGCGAGCGTTCGGTCGGCAGAGAGGTTACAGCCCAATGGCTGACCATATCGAGCAGTGGACTAACCACGGCAGGCAGGTCTTTGTCTGCCAATAGAGCAAAAACCGCCAGACGTTTGCCCGCCACAGAACCTTGTCGCAAATAGCTGGCTAAAAATTCCGCAGCATGGGGGTTATGCCCGACATCCAGCAGCAGACTAATAGACTTGCCATGCCAGCATAAGTGATGGCGATTCAGACGACCGGTCATAGTCGTGGCCTGCAATCCATCGATGAGACGCTGTTCATCCCAAGGTAGATCCAATAAAGCATAGGCTTGTAAGGCCAGGGCGGCATTTTCCATGGGCAGGTCGAGTATCGGCAGAGCCGACAACTCAAGCCTCTGCCCCGCTGCCCCCAGGCCGCGCCAACTCCAATGCTGCCTCCCTAGCCTCAGATCGAAATCCAGGCCGCGCCGCAGAAGCGGCGCACCTATCTCTTGAGCACGGGCCAGCAATGCCGCGGGCGGATCACTGTCACCGCAGAGTGCCGGCTTGTCGGGGCGCAATATTCCAGCCTTTTCAAAGGCGACGGAATCACGACTATTACCAAGCCAATCACCATGGTCCAGAGCAATGCTGGTGATTACTGCCAGATCGGCGTCGATCAGGTTCACCGCATCCAGGCGTCCACCCAGGCCAACCTCAAGCACCGCCAGATCCAGTTGCGCCTGCTCGAACAACCAGAAAGCCGCCAGCGTGCCCATTTCAAAATAGGTTAATGAGATCTCCCCACGGGCCTGCTCTACGGCACTAAACGCCTGACAAAGCTGTTCATCACTGGCCTCCTGTCCGTCAAGCTGCACCCGCTCGTTGTAACGCAACAGATGCGGCGAGCTATAAACGCCGACGCGCAAGCCTTGTGCGCGCAACAGCGAAGCTAAAAATGCACAGGTTGAGCCCTTGCCATTGGTACCAGTAACGGTAATTACTCGGGGCGCAGGGCGCCCCAGAGCCAGCCGCTGAGCGACCACGGCCACACGCTCCAGCCCCATATCAATGGCATTGGGATGCAAGCGTTCCAGATAGGCCAGCCAGTCGGCCAGATTTGCTTGGTTCATGCCGTGGCGGGCAAAGTAGTGGGCGATGCCTGGTGGGTGAACTGGGCCAACAGACGGGCCAGTCGGACACGCAACTCAGCACGGTGAATGATCATATCGATGGCACCATGGTCCAGCAAAAACTCACTGCGCTGGAAACCTTCCGGCAATTTCTCGCGTACAGTCTGCTCGATCACCCGTGGCCCGGCAAAGCCAATCAGCGCCTTGGGCTCAGCGACTATCACGTCGCCAAGCATTGCCAGACTAGCAGACACCCCACCATAGACCGGATCAGTGAGCACGGAAACAAAGGGGACGCCCTCTTCACGCAGGCGTGCCAACACTGCCGAGGTTTTGGCCATTTGCATCAAGGAGATCAACGCCTCCTGCATACGTGCACCGCCGGAGGCCGAGAAGCACAGCAAGGGGCAGCGCTTTTCCAGAGCCACATTGGCGGCGCGAACAAAACGCTCACCCACTATGGCGCCCATGGACCCGCCCATAAAAGCAAACTCAAAAGCACAGGCCACCACCGGCATGCTCTCTAAAGTGCCGCTCATGGCAATCAGCGCATCCTTTTCTGTAGTTTGCTTCTGCGCTGCGACTAGGCGGTCTTTATATTTCTTGCTGTCGCGAAATTTCAGACGGTCGACCGGTTCGATATCGGCCGCTATCTCTTCACGACCCTCGGCGTCGAGAAAAATATCCAGCCGCGTGCGCGCGCCAATGCGCATGTGATGTTCGCACTTGGGGCAAACATGCAGGGTTTTCTCTAGTTCAGGCTTATACAGCACGGCATCACAGGAAGGACATTTGTGCCACAGCCCTTCCGGCACCGAGCTTTTCTTGACCTCGGAACGCATGATCGAAGGGATCAGCTTGTCTACCAACCAGTTGCTCATGCTTTCAACTCTCCAAGACTTTTGACTTCAGCTTGCCCAGTGCACAGCTGAAGTGAATTCATAAAGATAAATTGCGAAGGCAGCATCCACTGCCCTATTGCGCCACAGAAGCAGCCTGCGCACCGCGATGACTGCACTATGGACGGCCAGATCTGCGCCACCGTCACATTGCCCCCGCGGCTAGGCGTACTGCACCCAGGAAACGGGCCAGCTTGGCATGATCCTTAATGCCCTTTTGCTGCTCGACACCGCCGCTGACATCCACGGCAAAAGGCCTGACCAACTCAATTGCCTGGGCGACATTATCGGCAGTCAGGCCGCCGGCAAGGATTACCGGCCTGTGTAATTTTTTTGGCAACAGCGACCAATCAAAGGCCAAGCCTGTCCCCCCTGGCACGCCCTCGACAAAGGTATCGAGTAGCAGCCCCCTGGCTCCGGGATAGGAATCGAGCAACTGTGCGACATCATCCCCGGGACGAACTCGCAACGCTTTAATGTAGGGATGCCCAGCGGCCTCACAGGAAGCCGGCGTCTCGTTACCATGAAACTGCAGCAAATCCAGTGGCAGCTGGGCCAATACAGCATCCAGCTCTGCCTGGGAAGCATCAACAAACAGGCCGACTGAACAAACAAAAGGCGGCAGCACTGCTAGGATCGCTTGCGCCTGGGCGATGGATACCGCTCTGGGGCTACGGGGATAAAACACCAGACCAATGGCATCCGCTCCAGCCGCGACAGCCGCCAGGGCGTCCTCTGGACGAGTAATCCCACAGATTTTGCAGCGAACGACTGACAACGAACAAAACCCTCCAAGAAAAGTCGGATATTAGCAAATCATCGAAGACAAGGTCATGCTGTGCTTGAGCCTACAGCACGACTGCTCTATACAGCTTCGGTCACATCCGGCAATGCCGAAAGAAAGTGCGGACCTAACTGGCGCTGCGGCAATTCAAACTCATCCGGATACTCTACCTGCACCAGATACAACCCATAGGGATGGGCGGTGACCCCACCACTGCTGCGGTCAGCACTTGCCAGCACCTGGGCGGCCCAGCTCACAGGACGCTCACCTGCTCCTATAGTCATCAGGACTCCGGCAATATTGCGCACCATATGGTGCAAAAAAGCATTGGCGCGAATATCCAGTACGATAAAGCATCCCTGACGCAGCACTTGTAGATGATGCACCGTTTTGATCGGCGACTTGGCTTGACACTGGCGTGCCCGAAAAGCACTGAAATCCTGAGTGCCGACAAATACCTTGGCCGCCTCACGCATCAGCTCAATATTCAACGGTCGGTGATTCCAGGTCACCTCCTCGGCCATATGCGCAGGCCGTACAGGGTCATTGTAAATCACATAGCGATAACGCCTAGCCTTAGCGGCAAAACGCGCATGAAAATGTGCCGGCATCAATTTGGCCCAGGTTACACTGATATCGCCGGGAAGATTAGCATTTGCCCCCATTACCCAGGCATGCAGCGAACGTTGCACCTGAGTATCGAAATGCACAACCTGAGCACTGGCATGCACCAAGGCATCTGTACGCCCAGCGCAAACCAGATTGACGGGAGCACCACCGGCCAACTTGCTCAGAGCCTTCTCCAGAGCCCCCTGGATGGAAGGTACCGAACCACGCTGGCGTTGAAACCCAGAATAACGCGAGCCCTTGTACTCAACGCCAAGAGCTACCCTATAAGTGCCGACGGCAGCCATTTCGGCTGCCGTCGCTTGGTACACATCAGACATTCTTCAAACCAATTGACCGATCAACTCCCGCGCTTCCTGCTGCTGCGCTTCGTTACCCTCAGCTATCACCTCGCCTAGGATATCACGAGCACCTTCGGTATCGCCCATATCTATATATGCACGAGCCAGATCTAGCTTGGTGGCGGTCTCATCGGTACCAGCCAGAAAATCGAGGTCATCAAGATCATCGAGGTCATCAAGACCTGTGGCTTTTGCCTCAGAAATATCAGCAGCAAGTGGCTGCTCAATGGTTTCCGAAAGCTGATCCAGCTCAGCAACAACCTCATCCAGCTGATTTGCAAAGTCTCTAACGGGCTCCCCCTGCTCCGACGGCTGACTTTCATCCTCTAAAGATAGATCAAAATCGCTGGACAGATCGAAATCATCATCTAAAAGGAGTTCAGATTCATTAGCCGATGCCGAGGCATCGGCTGTCAGAGCCTGGGCGTCATCCTGCAAACTTGGCAGAAATTCGTCATCCAGACTAACTAGCGTCTCTTGTTCATTCAGATCAAGATCAAAACCAACCTCAGGCAACTCCAACTCTGCCACAGGAGCGCTCTGTACATCTGCGGCAGGACTGAATACTAAATGGTCGCTATCCGCCGGCAGAGGCGCAGGCTGATTCAATGGCTGCGAATCCCGCTCCAGTTCCTCGCCTAAAGAAAGAGCATCAAAATCAAAAGTCTCCTCCGGCACTTGATTGATCGGCTCAACCGGATCATCCAGCAGTAAATCGTCCAGCTGCAGATCATCCAGAGCAGCTGCATCCAGCTCCTCATCAACTAGAGCAGGGCCCGTAGAAGTGGCAGCGGGCACGGCCATAAGTGGATAACGATTCTTGAGCCTTGCTATGCCCTCCTGGGCTCCCACAAATCGCGCCAGCGCCTGCTCTTGCTGGGAAAACCCTTCGGAATTTTTCTGCTCGGCGTAGACCTCCATCAATTTAAGCCGTAGGTCGACCCTTTCAGGTTCATCTGCAACGGCTTTCTGCAGCAACTCTGCGGCATGATCGAAACGCCCATAGGCGATATAGATATCCGCCTCCCCTAACGCGTCCTTGGTCTTGACCGCAAGCGGCTGCTCAACAACAGGTTCCGCTTCGGGAGATAAGGAGCTTTGCTCGGCAGCGGCAAAAGCGGGTGTCAAATCGACAGCGAAGCGCTGGTTGACCTCAGTTTGCGGAAGACTGCTCTCGCCCAGAGGTTCCCTGCGGTATTGTCCATTGCGCCGCGACCAGAACAATAACGCCAGCAAAGCGAGCACAGCACTGCCACCAAACAGACCGAGCAGCGACCAACTGCTCAGCAGACCATCGTCCTGGGCCACATCAGTCGTGCTCTGCGCAGTAACAGGCCGCGCTGTAAGCTCTGCCTGAAGCTTAACCAGCTGCTCATCTTTGAGCTGCATTAAACGTTGCAGCTTATCCACCTGACTTTGCAGGTCATCCATTCGCGCTTTGAATTCATCATTCTCACGGCGAGCAGAATCCAATCCCTCCTTGGCAATAGCCAGCTGGTTCTGCAAGGCATCATTAACACTGGTGCCATTACCCTCACTGGCGCCAGTGCTATCAACTGCCTGCTCAGTATCGGCCGCCAGGAGTTTGAGACTATCCTTGGTCCCAGCCTGGTCCGTTGTAGCACTGCCAACAGACGACTGTGTTGCGTCGATTTGTTGTGCCTGGGGCGTCACAGGAGGCGTCACACGGCCCTGACGCCAGTCGCTATTTTGTTGATTGACCTGCGCCAGGGCTTCAGCTTGGCTACGCTTGGCTATCTGCTGCGCATCAGGAAGACGCAATGCCTGGGCCTTCTTCATGCGGTTGATATTGCCATCGATAAAGGCCTCAGGATTGAGATCCTGAATCGCCAACATAGCCTGATTGACACTGCCATTGCCACGTACCCGCTCGGCGATACTCCAAAGCGTGTCGTTGCGTTGCGTGCGATACTCACCTCCGGCGACAAGATCGCCTGTTTTTGTGTTTCGCAGCAGCGGCTACGCTAACTTTCTTTGCCGAAGCAGACTGCAGTCCGCCGGTGCCTGCGCTGGGGCCACCACAGGCTGCGCGGACCTAGCACTATTTGTAAAGCTCCTTATGGGGGGCGGCGGCGCTACCGAATAAAGAGGCGGGTCAAGCAGCAGTGTGTACTCGCGCAATAAACGGCCACTGGGCCAGAGTACGTCCACTAGAAAGTTTAGGTAAGGCTCACGTATCGGTTTGCTTGAAGTTACCCGAATGAAACTCTTGCCATTGGCTTTAACAATGGAGGTAAATTTTAGGTCAGTGAGAAAATACTGCCGCTCCACCCCGGCCTTACTGAATTCTTCATGGGAAGCCAGTATTGGCCGCACCTCGTCGGAGGATAGATCGCGTACATCAAGAAGCTCAATTTCTGCCAGTAGCGGCTGATTTAACGCAGATCGCAGAGTCAGCTCACCGACTCCCAACGCATGCACCATACCGGAAGACAGTGCCGACGCCGCGGCGATAGCCAGCGCCAGCTTACGAACCCGAACCATAGCCTTTTCCTTTGTGTTAACGGCCACCGAATACAAAAGGGCCGATTAATTGTCGACTACTTCTGGGATAAGGCACTAAGTCAACAATCAACTCGCGGGGGAATTATCTAACTCGAATAAGTGTTCAATATGCCCGCTAAGTATCTTTCACATGTAGTGTTTTATCAATAACTCAGCCAGTTGCACAGCAGCCAAAGCCATACATTTTCGCAGGTTATCTGACGTGCTGCACAAAGTGACTTCTTAGGCAGCATCTGACGATGCCCTCTCCGTACAAGCCTCACAGTTAAATTTCACCTAAACTCTTGCCTCAGCTATCACGCTGCAAGTCTTGCGGAATTGGCAAATCTTTCAGCGGCGTCGGACGCTTGCCCTTTCCCGCCTGGTATTGCCGTATCTGATAGACATAAGCCAGCACTTGGGCGACCGCCAAGTAAAGACCTGCGGGAATTTCCCTGTCCAATTCGGTGGTGTAATAGATGGAACGAGCCAATGGCGGTGACTCAAGCACTATCACGCCATGCTCCTCGGCGATCTCACGGATTTTCAAGGCAGTAAAATCGCCCCCCTTGGCTAACAGTACAGGAGCCCGACCTTTGTCTGCCTCGTATTTCAGCGCCACCGCGAAGTGAGTCGGGTTAGTGATCACCACGTCAGCCTGGGGCACGGCTTGCATCATGCGCCGAGTTGCCATCTCGCGCTGCAAACGGCGAATGCGCTGTTTGACCTCGGGACGTCCCTCACTGTCTTTGTATTCATCCCTGATTTCTTGCTTGGTCATCATCAGCTTTTGTCTGTTGTCCCAATACTGGAACGGCACATCCACGGCTGCAATCAATAATAGGGCGAAGGCCAGCCACAGCGCACACCAGCCTACAACCTCCATGGAATGCAAGATCGCCGACTCCTTCGGCTCACCAGCAATATCAATCAGATCATCGGTATAGGCCGACAGTACGCATAACGACACTAGTAAAATCACGAAAAACTTTGCCAATGCCTTGAGCAGCTCCACCAGCGCCCTCAGCGAAAACATGCGCTTTATCCCAGCAAGCGGATCCATGCGGCTGAAGTTAAACATCATCGGCTCGGCGGAAAACATAAAGCCTCCCAGGGCGACCGAGCCGACAATCGAGGCAATGAATAGCGCAATAAGCAAGGGCAGCAAGGTTTTGAACACCACCAGGCCGGAGCCTCCCAGCCACAGCGCCATGCTATTGGTGTCCATCAGCACTTCGCGGGGCAGGGAAAAATTCTCCTGCATGATGCCCAACAACACATTGCCAATACTGCCACCAGTCGCCAGCAACCCACCTGCTCCGGCCATGACGATAATCAGGGTGTTTAACTCTCGCGACCGTGCGACCTGCCCCTTCTCACGGGATTGGCGCAGGCGTTTTTCTGTAGGCTTTTCACTCTTATCACTGCCACCTTGGGATTCGGCCATCAGCGCGCCCTCACCAGTTCATGCAGTTTGAGCAAGGCTTCGCTGGACAGAACCTGGTAGTGAGCAAACACATCACTCAGTGAGATCCAGAGTACGACCAAGCCCAGTACCAAGGTCAGCGGAAAGCCTATGGAGAAGATGTTCAGCTGTGGTGCGGCCCTGGACATTACGCCGAAGGTCACGCTCACTACCAATAATGCAGTCACTGCCGGCAGCACCAACAACAGTCCCGCCGCCA
Organism: Ceratosolen fusciceps; assembly: GCA_018883505.1. Lineage (NCBI taxonomy): Eukaryota > Metazoa > Arthropoda > Insecta > Hymenoptera > Agaonidae > Ceratosolen > Ceratosolen fusciceps. The sequence goes on from RCIC01000104.1 coordinate 9,487, forward strand.
GCGTCCAGCCAAGCATGGTAGCCAACTCCCAGTACTGGTTAGTCTGCAGGCCAGAACCGACGGGCAAGGTCACAAAGCTCTCTGCCAGCACCTCGAAAACCACCAGATGACCACCCATAGCGAGAAACAGCAAAGTAACCAGCATGGTGAAATACTGACTGACTACAGGTACCGAAACACCGCTGGTGGGATCAACCATGGAGGCAAAGCCCAGACCAATCTGTATCGCCAGAATTTGTCCTCCCACGACAAATATGTGGAAAAACAGCTGTAGGCAGAATCCCAACATCGCACCTATCAGAATTTCCTGCACTATCAGTACAAAGCTCGCCAGGCTGATACCTTCCAGCATTGGCATAGGAGGCAGATTGGGCACTAGCAGCAAGGTGATGACCAAAGCCAGAAACAAACGAATCCTGGCGGTAACCAGTTCAGTACCTATCACCGGCATGGTCATCAGCAACGCAGTGATGCGAAACATGGGCAAGAGAAAACCGCTGACCCAAGCGCCGATTTGTGCATCGCTTAATTCCAACATCGGCTCACCCGATTGTCATCGGGATGTTGAGGATCAGTTCACGGGTATATTCCACCAACTCCCGCGCCAGCCAGGGTCCAGCAAGGATCAGCGTCACCAGCATCACCAGCAAGCGCGGCAGAAAACTTAGCGTCTGTTCGTTAATCTGGGTGGCTGCCTGAAAGATGGCCACCAGCAAACCAACCAACAAGCTGGGCAGCACCATAAGGGCAACCGTCAGGCAAATCAGCCAAAGGCCTTCACCAAACATGTCAACGGTGATTTCGGGCGTCATGGGTATCCCCTATAAAGTACCGAAACTACTGGCCAATGTGCCCATGATCAGCGCCCAGCCATCGACCAAGACAAACAGCATGATCTTGAACGGCAGGGAAATGACCAGTGGCGATAACATCATCATGCCCATGGCCATCAGTATACTGGCCACCACCATGTCGATAATCAGAAAGGGAATAAACAGCATAAAACCAATCTGAAAGGCCGTCTTAAGCTCAGAAGTGACAAAGGCCGGCACTAAAATATTCAGTGGCACCTGATCTGCGCTGGCAAGATCGGTACGTTTTGACAGGCGCACAAACAGCTCCATATCACTCTCACGGGTTTGCGCCAGCATAAAATTTTTGATTGGCACCTCTGCTCGCTCAAACGCCTGCGACGGCGAAATCTGTTCGTTGAGATAGGGTTGCAAGGCTTCACGATTTATTCGATCGAATACCGGAGCCATGATGAACAGTGTCAAGAATAGCGACAGGCCAACCAAAATCTGATTCGAGGGCGTGGACTGTAACCCCAAAGCCTGACGCAAAATGGAAAAGACAATAATGATACGGGTAAAGCTGGTCATCAGAATGACAAAGCCCGGGATAAAGCTCAGGGCTGTCATAAGCAGTAAAATCTGCAGACTGACCGAATATTTCTGCTGCCCGTCGGTATCGGTGCTCAGCGTAATAGCTGGAATCGACAACGGGTTGTTACCCTGCTGTATCAGTGAACCACCAACAGATGCATCCTGTGCAAAGGTCAGTGACGCCCCCAGCGACAACAGTAACACCAGTACAAGGCGCAACATTAAGTTTTGTCCTTCTGATCCTTGCCAAGTAGGTCCATAAGACGCTGGGCGAATTCGCTGGAAGCTGGCTCTGTATCAGCCAGGTAGACTGGCTCCTTCATCACGTGCAACTGACTGATACGCCCAGGCGTCAACCCCAGCAGTATCTGTTCATTGCCGATTTGCACCAGGACTAAGCGATCCCTGGTGCCCAGGGCCTGACTGGCAACTATCTTGATCACTTTGCCGCTGGAAGGTCTGATGCCCTGTACTCTACGGGTCACCCAGGCCAGCAGAAAAATCAGTCCAACAACCAGCAGTAAACCAAGGATCAGTTGCAACAGTTGTCCGCCAACGGCACCAGCAGCGGCCGACGTCTGTGCTGCCGGTTCCGCCGCAAAAAGCGCAGAGGGCAGCAGCAAGATCAGAAGCAGAGTTCTACTCATCTTTAGCGCAACTTTTTGATGCGTTCGCTAGGACTGATGACATCAGTCAGGCGAATGCCAAATTTCTCGTTCACCACCACTACCTCACCGTGGGCGATCAGGGTGCCGTTAACCAACACATCAAGGGGTTCGCCAGCCAGACGATCTAGCTCTATCACCGAGCCCTGGTTGAGCTGCAGCAAGTTGCGAATCGTGATGTCGGCATTACCAACCTCCATGGAGATGGATACTGGAATATCCAGAATCACATCCAGGTTCGGGCCTTCCATGTTGAGTTCTTTGCTAACTTTTGGAGCACTACCAAACTCTTCCATTGGCGCCCTAGGTGGTACCGGTTTACTCGACTCTGCGGCAGCTAGTGCCGCATCAATATCGGCCTGCTCTGGCGAGTCACCGGACTCCGCCAGAGCCGCAGCCCACTCATCGGCCAAAGCCTGTTCAGTGGGCGTGCTGTTGTCATTTTCCTCTGCCATTGTTCATCCTCGGATGGCGGCTATTGAATTGGATCACGGGGCAGCCCCATGGCGAAATCTGTAACTAACGTTGCCTAAGCAATGGCTCAAGCACTTGCAAAGACAGATTGCCCTTGTGCGAACCCAGCTTAACCTTGAACGACGGCACACCATTGGCGCATAGCATCATGAATTCGGGCAATTCCACCGGAATCACATCACCAGGCTGCATATGCAGTATGTCGCGCACCTTAAGCTGTCGCCGCGCCACAGTGGCATTAAGTGGCACGCTGATATCAAGAATATCCTCACGCAAGGCTTTGGACCATCGCTCATCCTGATCATCGACGTCTGATTGAAAGCCCGCATCGAGCATTTCGCGAATCGGCTCGACCATGGCATAAGGCATAGTCACATGTAGATCGCCACCACCACCATCAAGCTCGATATGAAAGGTGGAAACCACAACCACCTCACTGGGACTGACAATATTAGCCATTGCCGGGTTGACCTCCGAACTGACATATTCGAAGTTGATATCCATCAGAGCACCCCAGGCCTCATGCAAGTCGGCGAAGGCCAGATCCAGCACCATGCGCACCACACGTAACTCGGTGGGGGTGAACTCGCGGCCCTCAATCTTGGCGTGGCGCCCATCACCGCCAAAAAAATTGTCGACCAGCTTGAACACCAGTCTCGAATCGAGAATAAATAAAGCAGTCCCCCGCAATGGCTTCATCTTCACCAGATTAAGACTGGTCGGCACATACAGCGAATGTATGTACTCGCCGAACTTCATCAGCTGGACCCCGCCCACAGCAACATCTGCCGAGCGACGCAAGAGATTGAACATGCTGATCCGTGTGTAACGGGCAAAACGCTCATTGACCATTTCCAAAGTCGGCATGCGCCCACGCACAATGCGATCCTGGCTGGTCAGATCATATTGTTTGACACTCCCCGGCTCGGTGTATTCTTCAGCCTCAACCAAACCATCATCCACACCGTGCAACAGTGCATCAATTTCATCCTGGGACAGCAGATCCTGCACAGCCATGATCGAGCTCCGCCCTATTGCAATACAAAGTTAGTGAATAACACTCGCTCAACCACCAGCTTGCCGGTCTCCTTCTGGGCCAACTCCTGCACGCTGCTGGTAGCTTGCTGACGCAGCAGTTCTTTGCCGATGGGCGTCATCAAACTGCTGAAATCCTGGGAAGAGAACAGCATCACCAGGTTATTGCGAAGTAGCGGCATATGCACCTTCAGCGCATCCAAGGCGGCCTGATCACGCACCATCAGCGCCACACTGACCTGCATGTAACGGGATCTGCCATTTTCCGTAAAGTTGACCACGAAAGCAGGTTCCAACTCTTCGTAAATGGCTGGTTGCTTATCCTGTGCCGAGGCTGTTCCCGCATCTTCAGCCGAGTCGCTTTTGCCACCGCCTTGGCCGAGAAAAAACCAGGTGCCACCGACTGATAGACCCACAACCAAGAGCAACACCAAGACGATCAGAAGGATCTTTTTTACCTTGTCCCAGGTTTTGCTAGTACTTGCACCAGTCGCATCTGTGCCAGAGGCACCTTTCTTAGCCATGTCAAAAATCCGTCGCAATGCGGAGACTCTTCCGCTCTCAAAGGGTTAAGGGCAAGTCTTGTGCCAGCTATAAACTTGGATCTCATTAATATTCTAGATCCTCGGAAAAGTCGCAGGCACTGCCTAACTGCTTAAGTTTTGCCGAACTAACCCTTGGCTCTATTATCAACTACAGCTTGATGACCGAACGAGCTGAATTAGCGCGTCAAAAACAGATTTTGATAACCACGGCTGCTTCTCAAGCAAGATATCGACACGCAAAACGGATGTACCCATGGATGAACTTCAAGACGAAATGAACAACCTGCTCTGTGCCCCGCCCTTACGAGACATAGCCCCATCGCACCTGAGCAGCCAGACCGGCTGGCTGGCCGACGTCTTTGCCGATAAAACAGGCCTACAGCAAAGCCCCTAAAAATGTCTCTGCCCGGGCCCATAGTGATTTTACCCTTGAGCCCGCCGAAGGTTATCGTTATAAGTCCTGCTACCTCCCTATGACCCATCGACAAACCATGAGCCAAGCCGATCTTCTCGACCAAGACCCCGTGTTCCAACTCAAGGGCAGCATGCTGGCCATCACCGTAATGGAACTGGCGCGCAATGACCTTACCCGTCTTGATCTGCAACTCGCAGAGAAAGTAGCCCTGGCCCCCAACTTCTTCAATAACACCCCCTTGGTACTAGCCTTGGACAAACTGCCGGAAGAAGAAGGTAGCCTTGATCTGCAAGAGCTCATGGCGCTATGCCGCAAACACGGACTGCGCACCCTGGCCATCCGCGCAAGTCGCGAGGAGGATGTCGCCGCGGCCAACAGTCTGAACCTGCCGGTATTGCCCCCTTCGGGGGCCCGTGAGCGGGTTATAGATCCAGCTCCCAAGCCCGTGGCAAAGCCGCCTGAGCCAGAAGTCAAACCGACCAGAGTAATCACCGCGCCGGTACGTGGCGGCCAGCAGATCTATGCCCAAGGCAGTGACCTGGTAGTATTGGCTCCAGTCAGCGCCGGGGCGGAACTTCTTGCCGATGGCAACATCCATGTTTACGCGCCGATGCGTGGTCGAGCCCTAGCCGGCATCAAAGGCAATCGCCAGGCACGTATCTTCTGCCAACAAATGGGAGCAGAAATGCTTTCCATCGCTGGTCAGTACAAGGTCGCCGAAGACCTGCGCCGTGACCCCAACTGGGGGCGCGCCGTACATGTCAACCTGAAGGACGACGTGTTGAACATCACCCGTCTTTAACGGATACTGCCGCCAATTTTGCAGAAAATACGCAGTACGTCTTGATAGCATCAGATGCACTGTTGGAAGAGTGACTAAGCAAGCTTCATTTCGTACAGCCAGCGCCTAAAGCCAGCCTCCCTGCAGGCCAGTAGACCTGAGCGGCGCCCCACAGAGGCGCCACTTGCTGACAGAATTGTGCTTTTTATTTAATTTTTGGGGTGAATCACCTTGGCCAAGATCCTCGTAGTTACTTCCGGCAAAGGTGGTGTTGGTAAAACCACTACCAGCGCCGCCATCGGCACCGGCCTCGCCCTGCGCGGGCATAAAACGGTTATCGTCGACTTTGACGTCGGTTTGCGTAACCTTGACCTGATCATGGGCTGCGAACGCCGTGTGGTCTATGACTTCGTCAACGTGGTCAACAACGAAGCTACCCTCACCCAGGCCCTTATCAAAGACAAGCGCCTGGAAAACCTCTATGTGCTGGCCGCCAGCCAGACCCGCGACAAGGACGCCCTGACCCAGGAAGGCGTCGAGAAAGTCATCAGTGAACTATCTGAAAGCTTCGATTACGTAGTCTGCGACTCGCCAGCCGGTATCGAAAAAGGGGCCCATCTGGCCATGTACTTCGCTGATGAAGCAATCATAGTGACCAATCCGGAAGTATCCTCGGTACGTGACTCCGATCGCATGCTCGGCCTGCTGGCCAGCAAGTCACGCAGGGCCGAACAAGGCATCGAGCCCATCAAGGAGCACTTGCTGCTGACCCGCTACAACCCTGAGCGGGTCACCCGCGGCGAAATGCTTGGGGTCGAGGATGTCGAAGATATTCTGGCCATCCGCCTGCTCGGAGTCATTCCTGACTCCCAGGCCGTGCTCAAGGCCTCCAACCAGGGCATACCAGTTATCCTGGACGATCAGAGCGACGCTGGACAGGCCTATAGCGATGCGGTGGATCGCCTGCTTGGCAAGGAAGTGGCCCATCGCTTTCTGGATGTGAAAAAGCAAGGCTTGCTGCAGCGCCTTTTCGGAGGTCGAGAATGAATATTTTTGACTTCTTGCGTTCGCGCAAGAAGGAAGCTACCGCCTCCATTGCCAAGGAACGCCTGCAGATTATCGTGGCCCACGAACGCGGACAGCGCAATCAGCCGGATTATCTACCAGCTCTGCAGCAGGAACTGGTCAATGTCATCCGCAAATATGTTGCCATTGATTCCGAGCAGGTGCAGGTCTCACTGGAAAATCAAGGCAGCTGTTCAATACTCGAACTGAATATCACCCTGCCGGACCGCTGATAGGGCACAAGCCCACAGCCAATACGTACTGGCGGCCTGCTGCGGCCGCCGACGTCTGCAGCCCGCCCAAACACAGAATCCCATGCCGCTCAGCCAGATATCCGTCATCCACCAGGACAGTGCCCTGCTGGTGATCAACAAGCCCAGCCTGCTGCTCTCGGTGCCTGGCCGCGCCGAAGACAACAAAGATTGCCTGATTACTCGACTCCAGGAAAATGGCTACCCGGAAGCGCGCATCGTACACCGCCTAGATTGGGAAACCTCCGGCCTTATCGTGCTGGCCCGGGACGCCGACAGTCACCGCGAACTGTCCCGCCAATTTCACGACCGTGAAACAGAAAAGGCCTATACGGCACTTTGCTGGGGCTCTCCTGAAGGAGAAAGCGGTAGCATCGATCTTCCCCTGCGCTACGACCCCCCCAGCAAGCCACGCCATGTTGTCGACCATCAGTTGGGCAAACACGCACTAACTTTCTGGCGCGTATTACAACGCCACAGCAATTACAGTCGCGTTGAACTCACCCCCATTACCGGGCGCTCACACCAGTTGCGGGTGCATATGCTGTCCATCGGCCATCCGCTGCTCGGCGATGGTCTATACGCCCATGCCGAGGCGCTAAAAGCCTGGCCGCGCCTATGCTTGCATGCCAGCCTGCTGTGCCTGAGCCATCCGCAAAGCGGCGAGCGACTGCGCTTCGAGTGCCCAGCTCCGTTCTAAACTAAAGGTTAGCGGCAACAATGCCCCGTCAAACGCCCGGGGCGTTGCCCTTGGACTTAGTTAAGAGCAGCCAAAGCCGCCTCATAGTTGGGCTCAGCGCCGATTTCTGCAACCAACTCGCTATGTAGCACCTTGTCGTGTTCATCCAGTACCACAACAGCCCGCGCAGCTATGCCTGCCAGTGGCCCGGAGCTCAGCGCCACACCATAGTCACGGAGAAATTCGACCCCACGCATGGTCGACAGGTTTACCACCTTGTCCAGCCCCTCGGCACCGCAAAAGCGCGCCTGGGCAAAGGGCAAATCGGCGGAGATACAGAGTACCAGCGTATTTTCTAACTGACTGGCCTGCTGATTAAACTTGCGTACTGAGGTTGCGCAAGTCGGCGTATCAACGCTGGGAAAAATATTCAGCACTTTGCGCTGTCCGGCCAAGCTGCTCAGGCTGACGTCCGCGAGACTGGAGCCGACCAGGGTAAAAGCTGGTGCTTGCTGACCGACCTGCGGTAATTGTCCATCTACCTGAACCGGGTTTCCACGCAAGGTTACTTGTGCCATGGGTAAATCCTCTTATTTAGGGTTTTTGCGGCGTTAGCCATCCTAGGTCAGGACGGATCCCGCCAAAGGTCACGCTTGTAAAACGGATAAAGGGAGCTGGCCAGACCACTGGCCGCTTCCAGATACAGACGGCAGCTCAGCTCATAGCGCAGCGCCATACTGCTGACAGGTTCAAAGACAGCAGCGCCGTAACGAAGACTCAGGCGCTCCGACAAATTGCCACTGACCACAACATTGGTACTGCTGCCACTGTTCTGGATATCCAGTGGAAAATCACTGATGCTCAGTTTTTCCGCCAGCGGGCAGACCTTCGGGGAGCCGCCCGCCATGCTCAGCGCCAAGGCAGCTCGAGCAGATATACTGCCGTTCTGATTATCGCTGGCGAGAGGACATGATCCTGTTAGCCGGTCGCACGCTGACAACAAGACGACTGTCTTCGGCCAACAGTTTGGAACAAAACAACAGCACGCATCCTGCGCAAAATCTGCAAAAAACTCTCATCTCTGGAATGCTATCACGCCAGACTCAAGCGCCAGCGCTTTGCTGATAAAGCGTCACTAGAGGCCGACTATCTGGCACAGCAAAACGCCAGCTTGCACTGCAATGACAACCCCCCTAGCATCGGGCCTTTGCCAAAGGATCGCCAACATGAAGATAGTCTCCTTCAACATCAACGGGTTACGTGCTCGCCCCCATCAACTGGCAGCATTGATTGAGAAACATCAACCTGATGTGATCGGACTACAGGAAACCAAGGTCAGCGATGAGCAGTTTCCCGAAGCGCAGATTCGTCAGCTGGGTTATCAGGTGCACTACCACGGGCAAAAGGGCCACTATGGCGTTGCCTTACTGTCGCGTCAGGCTCCCTTGGAGCTGATCAAGGGCTTTCCCAATGATGCTGAGGATGCCCAACGCCGCTTTATTACTGGGACTTTCGCCGACGCCCAGGGCAATCCGATAACGGTGATGAATGGCTATTTCCCCCAAGGCGAGAGCCGCGATCATCCCGTTAAATTTCCGGCCAAACAGCGTTTTTATGCAGACCTGCAGCAACTCCTGGAAACCCGTTATCTGGCCAATCAGCCTCTGATAGTCATGGGCGACATCAATATCTCCCCAGAGGACTGCGACATTGGCATCGGTGAGGAAAATCGCAAGCGTTGGCTGAAAACAGGCAAGTGCAGCTTCCTGCCCGAGGAACGTGAGTGGCTGGCCAGATTACAAGACTGGGGGCTAAGCGACAGTTTCCGTAGCCTTTATCCCTCGGTAAATGACCGCTTCAGCTGGTTCGACTATCGCAGCCGGGGTTTTGAGGATCAGCCCAAACGTGGGCTGCGCATTGACGTCATCCTGACCTCCCAAGCATTGCAGACACGACTCAAAGATGCCGGCATCGATTACGAACTACGGGGCATGGATAAACCTTCAGACCATGCCCCCATCTGGCTGGAACTGAGTTGACCCAGAGCCTTCTGTGCACTGACTCTTCTACCCAACCGGCGACTGCTTGCAGTCGCCAGGACTAGTCGATGGGACAAAAGCGGAACAGGTAAAAATATTTTACACTCTGTCAGTTTGCCGCATTGACAGACATGAATTAAGCTCAGGCCAGTTTAAGAAGATCTTACAACAAGAACAAACCGAGGCCCTGTTCCATGGACGCCACGCTTGATCTTCAGCTTTTGCGCCGGCGCTTCTCTGAAGGAGACAGCCTGCCGTGGCAGATTCCAGCCGAACTTGAACAATCCTGGTCCCGTTCCCGGGATGCGGGTCTCATGCCCCATAGTCGGCGCTTGGAATACACTCCCCCCTCCCTCTATCAACGGGAAAAAACCCGCGAAACCAACCAATGGCTGATTCGCCATCTGGCTCCTGAGATGCAGTTGCTATGGCAGTCCCTGGCAGATCCGCAACGGGTACTGCTGTGTATCGATAACAGCGGCACGATTGTGCATAGTCTCAGCGCTGGGCAAGCTGCAGAAAGGGTTCTTCAAGCTTTGCCGGTCGGTCGCCAGATCCTTGAGACTGAGCTGGGCACCACCGCTCCTAGTTGCGTACTGCATAACGCTCATCCTTGCATGCTCAGCGGCAGTCAACATTACCTCAGTGAACTGGATAGATTTTTCTGTGCTGCCGTGCCCATCCGGCAGCCTAACGGGCAACTGCTAGCGGTGCTGGATGTAACCACAATAGATAGCCCACCACCCGACTGGTTGCAGGAGCGGCTAAGCATGGCTGCAGTCAGCATTGAAAATAGCCTGTTTCAGGAGCTGCCGAGCTGTTATCTGCTGCACGTGCATTACGACGCTCGCTTATTGGATACCCCCCTGCAAGGAGTCCTCGCCATCTCCCCAGATGGTGCAATAGTCGACGCTAATCCTGTTGCCAGAAAGCTGCTTGGACTGCCCATGGGGGAAACTTTTGCCCCCGGGCAACCCTTTGCGGCACTACTAGCAAAAAGCAACGCTCGCCACCTCGAGCAATTACAGCGTTTTCCCGGTACGACGCTGTCAATAGTTTTAGCAAGCGGTCATTGCCTGTACGCCAAACTGCAGCGAACGGTTCAAGGAGTAAAAAAACACCATAGCCCTTCAGTTACCAGCAAGATCAGCTCAACTCGCCCAAAGCAAGACGATACACAGCTAGGTACGGATTTCGACTTGGCCCATAAAGCCTTCCAAGGTGGCGTTGCCATTCTCCTCCAGGGCGAAACAGGCGTAGGTAAGGAGGTCTTTAGCCGCGCCCTGCACGACTCTATCGACAGTCGGCTTCCTTTCATCGCAATAGACTGCTCGGCAATTCCCGCCGAACTGATTGAATCCGAACTTTTTGGCTACCGCGAAGGCGCCTTCACCGGTGGCCGCAAGGGGGGAGCTATCGGCAAGATTGAGCTGGCCAATGGCGGTACACTGTTTCTGGACGAAATCGGCGACATGCCAGTGTCGTTGCAGACCCGGCTGCTGCGAGTACTGCAGGAGCGCAGCCTTACACGCCTTGGCGATGAACACAGCATCGCCCTGGATTTCCGTCTAATCAGTGCCTCACTGAAGGACTTGGAGTCGCAGATTAGTGCGGGGGATTTTCGCGAAGACCTCTACTACCGCATCAATGGTCTGCGAGTAGTGCTGCCGCCGCTGCGCGAGCGTCAAGATATACGCCCATTGATCAATGCCTTACTGCAGCAACAATCTCCATCTGCAGTCAAGAAACTGTCACAGCAAGCCCTGCAAGCGCTACTAAGTTACCACTGGCCCGGCAATATACGGCAGTTACAGCAAGCGCTGAAAGTGGCAATCATTCTCAGTGGTGACCATCCCACCATCGAGCTGAGTGATTTTCCACCTGACCTGCTCAAACGCTTGCAACCTACAGCTCCACCCAATAACACAGGGCTGCTCTGCACCGTAGAACGCGAAACCATCGTACAAGAACTCAAGAAGAACCAGGGCAATATGACAGCAACAGCAAAGTCGCTCGGTATTTCACGCAGCACCCTTTACAAAAAGCTGCAATAAAAAATTAAAAAGCACAGAATGAATGCTGACTTAATTATTCAACCCAGATCAATCACGTGCTATCCCGCAGTAATAGACCCAAGCCTAACACGGGACTTCAACAGGCACTAACATTATGATGCAGAATATATCAATATTTCAGTAGCCCGCGCACCAAAAGTTTTCTCTCGATCACCAAACTTTGGTTCATCCAGGGCAAGAGTCTGTCGGTAGTAGTCATTATCGAAAGTAGACTTCAGATCTTCAGGACTGTGAAACTGAATAGTCGCCACCCCATCGAACGGTGCAGTTGAAAACTGATGGCCTACAATATTTTGCACCGGACAGTACTCTATCCGATAGTGCTTTTTATCAGCATTAGGCGCGGCACGTACCAGGGCCCCATGATGATTGATCCAATAATTGCTATATTCTGCGAAAGACATCCCCTCGCGTCGTACAGCCAGAATCATAAGCTTCACCCTTTCGTCCGGAGTACGTAGGGAGTTAGCAATAATGGCACTACAAACTCCTCCCATCGCCACCGTTGCGTTCTGATCAAGGATACTCGACAAAACTGGGTTTTTACTCAGTTCCAATGTGAAATCAGCAAGATAGGAGCGGGCTGATTCCTGACTATCAAACCACAACTCCTCAACCCCGGCGAAGTTGAATGATGCTCCGGTTTTAATACGCACCATCTCGCTCACCTGAATATCATTATATATTTCTCGTATAAGACCTTTAGCAGGCGCTGCACTTTTTCGCGAACTTACCCAGGCCTGAGCAAAATCCTCAACCAATAAAGGAGACTTTTGCTTGAGCAAAAACACAACTTTGAAGCTTCCTCTGCCTGCATCAGACACCACATCAGAACCAGACAAAGAGGACGCTTCAGAGAGATCCAAAGGTGCAAGAAACAGCGGAAAAAGCACTGAACTTCGCATAGCCAGCCAACTCCCGTAGTTACTATCAAGATCAGCTCAAATTAGCATGCCACCCAACATCCTCAACTCTTACCTATGCGCACCCGCAAGAACGTGAGCCATGTCACCAATTACTATCTCACCGAACACCTTGGCAAAGACGTGCATAGCAACAAAAAAGCAAACCCCTAAGAAAGCGGCAGGTTAAATACCGAAAAATCAACTACGTAGGGCACGCCGCAGTATTTTTCCGGTACTGGTTTTGGGTAAGGTCTCGACAAATGCAACAGCCCGCGGAACTTTATAGGCCGCGAGTCGTTCGCGACAATAGTCGATGACATCCTCCTCCCGAGTACTTTCATGACCTGGACGCAAAACGATAAAGGCTTTGGCTAACTCCCCTTTTATTTCGTCATGCATGGGAGCCACTGCGACCATCGCCACCCCTGGATGCCCCCCCAATACCTGCTCAAGTTCAGCGGGAAATATTTTATAACCTGCTGTGATTATCATGTCCTTGAGACGATCGACTATAAATAAATAGCCATCGGCATCGCGCTTGGCAATATCACCAGTGCGCAGCCAACCACCTGGCAGAAAGCTTTCCACATTGGCATGCTCACGCTTGTAATAACCCTTCATCACTAATGGCCCACGCACCTGTAACTCGCCAGACTCTTCATCTTGCAACTCCCGAGTGGGCTCATCGTCCGCACAGATGCGTGCCTCTACGCCAGGAAATACCTGACCAATGGAGCCATGCCGCGGCGTAAGATAAGGCGAATGGGAAATTGCGGGGCCTGCAACTTCAGTCATACCCCACAGCTCCAGTAGCGGACAGCCCAAGGCTGCAACTATGGCGTCAATTTTCGCGGTTGGCATGGTTTGCCCGCCGACAGTACAGCGCAACAGTGATGAAAGATCAGTTTCAGCCAACTGCGGGTGTACCAGCATGTAGTAATACATAGTTGGCACTCCCTCAAACATGGTTGCACGGTATTTCTGAATACTCTCCAGCGCCCAACCTGCATCGAAACGTTCGTTGCTGATCAAGGTCATTCCCACCAGAAAACAGCCATTCATCACCACGTTGCCATACACATGGGGGAACGGCAGCACACTGACCACTCGTTCTGCCCCTCTGCCGCACGTGAATGGTGGCCGTCAGTGCGGTACTCATGTATACGCAACGGTGGGTTAACTGAGCGCCCTTGGGATGACCGGTAGTCCCTGAGGTATAACCGATGGTAAAGAGTTCATCCGCGCTCACTGTCACTGGCTCTACAGGATCAGCGTCAAGCAAACGGTCAAAGTCTACATCCAAGACCGTAGTTTCGCCCTGCCCTGCGACACTCACATAGCGTCTACCGGACAAGCTTGGTTGCTCATTAAAACTTCTGCAGCGCTCATCTGACGCTATCACCACACTCGCATCGGAATCTTCCGTGATATAGGCAACCTCATCGATACTCAGTAAAAAGTTAGCTGGAACCACCACCGCCCCCAGGCGAGCAATGGCGTAGTAGGCCACTATCCAGCGCCAGCCATTGGGCAGATGCAACACCAAGCGATCTGCACGCTTGACTCCCAACTTCTTAAGGCCTCCGGCAAAACGAGCTACGCGCGCGTCGATATCCTTGAAGGTGAGCTGTTCATCCTCCATAACTACGGCAGTCAATTCACCAAAACTCCGCGCTGCACGCAAACTAAGATCACTTATAGTAGTTGTTAACATGATATTTCCTCTTTCTCAGGCCGTTATTTCGACGGAGCAAGCCGTCGAATTATGCGAAACGCAAAGGCACAGCATCCCGCCTCCTGGCTAAGCACAGTGCCGTAGTTGTTAGCCGACAATTGAGAAAAATCTGCTGACTCGCAAAGGCAGTTTGAACAATAGTCCCGTTCAGCGTTGCGGAGCACGCAAAGTTAAAAGCTCTACTGTTAAGTGCAGCGTTAGTTGTACAAACAAGAGGCTGCACGAGAAATAATCGAGCTAACCCTCTTAGGCTTTGTATGTTGCACATATAGATCTCCAGGCATTTTTATTATTTTATTGCTGGTCTAGAACCGCCCTAGAGTCAACGCAACATGATGGTTTGCACATTGGTATATTCGGCTAGGCCAGCCAGTGCATTCTCTATCCCCAGACCTGAGTGTTTATGCCCTCCAAATGGCACATGCGGGGAAAATACGTGAATCTGATTAACCCACACAGTGCCAGCCTGCAGGCGCCCGGCAACCTGCTTGGCCAGAGTCAGGTCCTTGCCCCATACGCTTGCTGCCAGACCATATTCGGTAGCATTGGCCCGGGCCACCACCTCATCGATATCGCGATATTTGAGTAACGGCAACACCGGACCAAAGGCTTCCTCAACCACGCAGCGGGCATCATCTGGAGGATTGTCGATCAAGGTTACCGGAATGAAATAACCGCCCCCCGGCAGCGGCTCACCACCGCACAGCACGCGCAGCCCCGAAGCCCTTGTATCTGCTAGCAGGTCGCTGACTTTGTCAAACTGCATACGGTTTTGCAGTGGCCCAAGCTGGGTCTGAGGATCCAGTCCATCCCCCAACTTCACGCTGGCGGCATAGGCCAGCAAAGCCTCGGCCAAGTCGTCATAGATTGACTCGTGAATGTACAGACGCTTAGTAGCCACACAGAACTGAGCGCTGTTCTGAAAGGAGGCCCAAAATAACTGCTCAGCCAACCCCTCAATATCATCTACATCAGGTAGTACTATGGCAGGATCATTGCCCCCCAGCTCCAAGGTAACGCGCTTGAGGTTGCTCGCCGCGCTTTGCATTACGCGCCGCCCGGTGGCGGTCGAGCCGGTGAAGGAAACCTTATCCACGCCAGGATGCTCAGTCAGCAACTGTCCCAACTCATTACCGCCGGCCACCACGTTGAGCACGCCCGGCGGTAAAACACTCTGCGCTAGCTCACCAAACCAGAGCGTGCACAGGGGTGTGTAGGGCGACGGCTTGACCACAATGGTGTTGCCACTCAGCAGCGCCGGGGCAATCTTCCAGACAGCTAGTAACAATGGAAAATTCCATGGTGTGATGGCGCCCACCACGCCCAAGGGTACATGCCGGGCAATAACCTCTCCTGCACCAGGAATGTCAAAGCTGGCATCCAGCAGACGCTGGCTGGCGATCTCTCTCAGCCAATAGATGCAACCACCAATCTCCCATTCGGCCCCTGCCTGCCCCTTACCCTGCTCCAGGGTCAGCAGGCGCTTGAACTCACCTTGCCGCGTCTCAATGATATCTGCCAGAGCCGCAACCAAGTCTTGGCGATTTTCCCAGGGCAAGGCCTGCCAACCGACAAAGGCAGCACGGGCAGCTTGCACAGCATCCTCAAGATCCGTTGCAGTTGCCAAGGCATGCTCGCTCAACAAGCTGCCGGTGGCGGGATTGATGGCCTGCCCATGCTGCTGCGTTTGGCGCAACTTGCCACCAATGCTCAGGGAAAATTGTGTGTCCGGCAGCAGGTGCGCATGGGATGGATTCAGGTTCATTTTTATTCTCGCTATATGTCCTGGTTGGCTCCCAGCCAACTTCAGGAACTATATAGCGTGAACCGTGCCAAATATTTAACACCCTGAAAAATAAGAATTATTATTTAAAAATAAAACCTTTAATGTCTGCTTTTCGGATATCGACTACAGGCAGCTGTCCGACTTTCGGACAGTCTCCCCGGCCTAGCCTTAGTAATCAGAGACCTCAGGCGGCCTGGCTATGCCAAGACAGTGCTCAGCCAGAGAGCTTGAACAACTGTCACAGGTTAGCTTTCTCTCAGAGGGCAGAAAACTCCCTCCGAGCAACTGGAGCAGGCTCAATCACCGCGATATTCGCAGCCACTGCTGCAGGTTTCGTGGATGCGGATCCGCGATAACTCCGGCAGCAAGGGTTTTAGTTGCAGCCAAATCCAGCGGACTATCACTTCGCTGGTGGGATTTTCCAACCCCGGAATATCGTTTAGGTAGTTGTGATCCAAACGCTCATAAAGCGGGTTGAAGATGGCCTTAATCTCGGCAAAATCTCGAATCCATCCTGTATGCGGGTTGACCTCACCCTCAATGTAAATGGCGACTCTGAAAGAATGCCCATGCAGACGACCGCACTTGTGCCCGACAGGCACATGGGGAAGACGATGGGCTGCTTCGAAGGTGAACTCTTTGAATAATTCCACGGAACTGCGCTCGCATATCGATTGTGCGGCGCAAGTCTATCAGTGACAAGCAGTCACAGGTTGCCCCTGGAACCGCTTGCTGACCAAGAGAGCAATCTCCTTGCACAACCCCAGGCTTCTCAGCACAGCAGTTTGCTCCAGGATCAACAGCCGATAACAGTCGCCGCGGACTGCAAGCGAGCACGCACCACTCGGGAGCCGCTATCACGCCCCAACACCTGACAGATGCGCGTCCCCGCAGCGATCAGCAGATCCAATTCGATACCGCTGTGTATCCCTAAGCCGTTGAGCAGATACACCAGATCTTCGCTGGCGAGATTACCACTGGCGCCCCGGGCGTAAGGACAACCGCCCAGGCCAGCGACCGAGCTATCGAACACTGCGACACCTTCCAGCAGGCTGGCGTAAACATTGGCCAGCGCCTGCCCATAGGTGTCGTGAAAATGGCCGGCAAGTCGCTCGCGTGGAACCTTATCCGCTACAACATTGATAAGGTCACGAGTTTGACCTGGGGTGCCAACGCCTATGGTGTCGCCAAGGGATATTTCATAACAGCCCATAGACAACAACTCACTGGCTAGACTGGCCACCTGGGCCGGTGCAACGGCCCCATCATAGGGACAGCCAAGCACGCAGGACAGATAGCCACGTACCCGCACTCCCCTGACTTGAGCCTGGGCAATGACCGGAACAAAGCGAGCCAGACTTTCGGCCACTGTGCAGTTGATGTTTTTTTGCGAGAAGCCCTCAGAAGCCGAGGCGAATACCGCCACCTCATCAGCACCGGACGCCAGCGCGGCCTCAAGTCCACGGCTGTTGGGTACCAGCGCCGCGTAGACACAGCCAGGTAACCGTTTAATGGCGGCAAACACCTCAGCACTGCCGGCCATCTGCGCCACCCAACTGGGCGAAACAAAACTGCCTGCTTCGATATAACTCAACCCGGCCAGGGACAGATCATCAATCAGGCGTACCCTATCGCTGACCCTGATGCTCTGCTTTTCGTTCTGCAAGCCATCCCGAGGACCGACCTCGACCACCCTCACGCTACCTGGCACGCTCATCCTTATTATCCTCGCTAAGGCCAACACCCAATGGCTCGACTGGTAGTTGCTCAGCTCAAATTTGACGCAGCCCGATCAGCACACTGCCCTCACTAATCAACTCGCCCACCTGACAGTAGAGCTCCTCGACGATGCCCCCGTGGGGAGCGCGGATGCTGTGTTCCATTTTCATCGCCTCAAGTACCACCAGCAATGCTCCAGCCTCAACCACCTGACCTGGTTCAACCAACACCTGCACCACGCTGCCATTCATGGGGGCGTTCAAGCCGCCCGACTCCGCTATGACACCGCTGCTGGCTGCTATAGGATCATGTTGCTTTACTTCCAGCATTTGCCCCTGCCAATCCAGATAAAGGCTGGCCTGCTGGCGAATCAGCCTGTAGCTACGGCGCACCCCCTGTTGTTCAGACCAAAATAAGGTCCCATCGAAAAAACTCTTGGAGTCGCCGCGAAGCTGAACCAGGCGCTGCTGTCCGGCGCAACTGAGCAGCAGGTCTGTCTCTGCTGCCAAGCCCATTCGCCAGCCCTGCCGCTGCGCCCATGGTGATTGAGTGTCGTCCTGGCGTTGCCGAAACGGCTCGCTAAACAAAAAGGCCTCTGCAGCTAATTGCCAGAAAGCTTGCGGCAACTCCCTCTGATCACTAAGCAAATCATCCAGGTGGCGCTCGATAAAACCGGTATTCAGCTCAGCGGCAATAAACGCTGGATGCGTCAATATGCGTCGAACAAATCCGAGGTTGCTGACAACCCCAGCGACCAGGGTTTCCTCCAGCATTGCCAGCAGACGCAGACGTGCCTGTTCACGGTTCTCGCCCCAGGCAATTAATTTAGCCAGCATTGGATCATAAAACGGAGAAATACTATCCCCTTCAGCCACCCCGCTATCGACCCGGCGCCCAGGGCCAGAGGCAGGCTCGCGGTACAGCTTTAACGCCCCTGAAGACGGCAAAAAATCTTTGTCTGCGTCCTCTGCATACAGGCGTATCTCAATAGCATGTCCAAGCAACGGAACCTGCTGCTGAGCAATGGGCAACACCTCGCCACAGGCCACACGAATCTGCCATGCCACTAGATCCAATCCGGTGATAGCTTCGGTAACCGGGTGCTCCACCTGTAGTCGAGTATTCATCTCCATAAAGTAAAACCTGCCCTGGGCGTCCAGCAGAAACTCCACCGTACCCGCGCCCACATAGCCGATGGCCTGCGCCGCTTTGACCGCGGTCTCGCCCATAGCCCGACGCAATGCTGCGCTCAAACCAGGCGCAGGAGCCTCTTCGACTACCTTCTGGTGGCGGCGCTGTATCGAGCAATCGCGCTCGTTAAGATACAGACAGTTGCCGTGCTGATCGGCGAACACCTGAATTTCTACGTGCCGAGGCTGCAGCAGGTACTTCTCCAGTAGCATATGGCAGTCGCCAAAAGCCGATTGCGCCTCACGTTGGGCCGAAGCCAAGGCATCCGCCAGCTCATCCTCCGACTGTACCAGTTTCATGCCTTTGCCACCGCCGCCAGCGGCAGCCTTGAGCAGTACCGGATAGCCAATGCCCTTGGCAGCCTCGGCAAAGGTCGCTAAATCCTGGGCAGCACCGTGATAGCCAGGCACCAAAGGCACGCCAGCCTGCTCCATTAAGGCCTTGGCGGCGGACTTGCTGCCCATGGCTTCGATAGCCGCGGCCGGAGGACCAATAAAGATCAAGCCAGCTTCCTGCAAGGCACGGGCGAACTCGGCGTTCTCCGATAAAAAACCGTAACCTGGATGTACCGCCTGGACACCACTGGCCTTGGCCGCGGCAATAATCGAATCAATGCGCAAATAACTGTCCGCCGGCTTGACTCCCCCCAGACATACCGTGCTATCCGCTTCACGCACGTGCCGGGCCTGCGCATCTATGGCGCTATACACCGCAACGCTATGCAGGCCCATGGCCTTGGCAGTCGCCATGATCCGACAGGCAATTTCGCCGCGATTGGCAATCAGCAAACTATCAATCTTCATCAATTCGCCTCCTGCCAAGCCGGGCGACGCTTTTCCAGAAAAGCAGTCAGCCCTTCCTGTCCCTCGACGCTCACTCGGATCCTGGCAATGGCTTGTTCACTGTGCTGGCGCAGATCCTGACTCAAGTCAGAGGCAGCAATCTCTTGCAACAGAGCCTTGCTCGCGCGCATGGCCTGCGGACTATTGCTGAGCAGACTATGAATCCAGCCTTCGGCCAACTCATCTAACTGCTCTGCGCTGCTGGTTTCGGCGAGCAAGCCTAAAGCTCGGGCCTGTAGTCCATCGAACCTGTCACCAGTCAAGGTATAGCGGCGCGCGGCACGTAGTCCGATGGCCTGTACCACGAAGGGGCTGATCACCGCCGGAATCAGTCCTATACGTACCTCGGATAAAGAGAACAGCGCGGTCTCCGACCCTATTGCCAGATCACAGCAACTGATAAGACCCAGGGCACCGCCGAAAGCGGCGCCCTGCACCACCGCCAAAGTGGCTATGGGCAAAGCATGCAGACGATACATCAACTCGGCCAGCTGCTCGGCGTCGGCAAGATTGGCGGCATAATCAAGGCTTGCTGAGGCCTGCATCCAGACCAGATCGACGCCAGCGGAAAAGTGCTTACCCTTGGCCCTTAGCAACATGAAGCGCAGATTCTGATCCTGCTCTACTAGTTTCAAGGCTGCTAGCAATTCAGCGATCATCTCGGCATTAAAAGCATTGTGTTTATCGGCACGATTCAACCACAGGGTAGCGAAACCACGGCTGTCCCTTTCCAACTGCAAGTTATTGAAGTTAGGCATGGCTCACATCCTGAAAACACCAAAGGAACTCGGTTCGATAGCGGCGTTGAGGCTTGCCGATAGCGCCAGGGCGAGAACTTCGCGGGTCTGCGCAGGATCGATGACACCGTCATCCCAGAGCCGCGCGCTGGAGTAAAAAGCATGGGCCTGGCGCTCGTACTGCTGCACAATAGGCTGACGAATGCTGTTCTCCTGCTCCGCACTAAGTGGCTGTCCAGCGCGCTCACTTTGCTCGCGCTTAACCTGGGTCAACACTCCAGCGGCCTGCTCGGCGCCCATTACGGCAATCCGAGCGTTAGGCCACATCCATAGAAAGCGCGGGTCATAGGCACGCCCGCACATGCCGTAGTTACCGGCACCGAAGCTGCCACCAATAATCACCGTAAATTTCGGCACCTTGGCGCACGCCACCGCGGTGACCAGCTTGGCGCCATGTTTGGCAATGCCGCCGGCCTCATATTTCTGCCCTACCATAAAACCCGTGATGTTTTGCAAAAACAGCAGCGGAATAGCGCGCTGGCAAGCCAACTCGATGAAGTGCGCGCCCTTTTGCGCTGATTCGGCAAACAGGATGCCATTATTGGCCAAAATCGCCAGCGGATAGCCTCCAAGGTGGGCGAAACCACAAACCAGCGTCGTGCCAAACAACGCCTTGAACTCATCAAACTCGCTGTCATCCACCAGCCGCCCAATCACCTCACGGACATCTAAAGGCTGTTTGCTGTCGGCTGGTATCAACCCATACAGCTCCTCCACCGCAAAGCGTGGTGGCTGAGCTGGGCGGCATTGCAACTGGCCCAGCTTGCGCCAGTTGAGATTAGCAACACAGCGCCGAGCCAGAGCCAAGGCATGCTCATCATTTTGTGCATAGTGATCGGCAACCCCGCTGGTCTTGCAGTGCAGATCGGCTCCCCCCAAGGCTTCAGCGCTGACCACTTCACCAGTGGCGGCTTTGACCAGCGGAGGACCGGCGAGAAAGATGGTCGCCTGCTCGCGCACCATGATGGTTTCATCGCTCATCGCCGGTACATAAGCCCCTCCCGCAGTACAGGAGCCCATGACCACGGCGATCTGCGCTATACCCAAGGCACTCATATTGGCCTGGTTGAAAAATATCCGTCCGAAATGCTCACGATCCGGAAACACTTCATCCTGACGCGGTAAATTGGCCCCGCCGGAATCCACCAGATAGATGCAAGGTAGGCGGTTCTGCTGGGCAATAGCCTGAGCCCGAAGGTGCTTCTTGACTGTCAGTGGGTAATAGCTGCCGCCTTTGACTGTCGCATCGTTGGCAATGATCATGCACTCAACGCCTTCAACGCGACCTATGCCGGCAATCAACCCAGCAGCGGCCACTTCTTCTCCATACACCTGATAACCGGCCAACTGAGCAATCTCAAGAAATGCCGAGCCTGGATCCAACAACAGATTGATACGCTCCCGGGGCAGGCGTTTACCTCGCGCACAATGTCGCTGCTGAGCCTGCTCACCGCCGCCGGCATAGATACTGTCCAACAACTGGCGCAGATGCTTGACTTGCTGCAGCATACTCTCGCGATTGGCGATAAATTCTGCTGCACGCAGGTTTAACTGGGAGCCAAGGAAGCTCATGGCGTCTCCTTCGTCTGCAGTTGCCTGCTTTGTCCTACCGCAGGCCGAGCAACAGCATTCGTCATTGCAGAACCGAAGTGATCGGACTCACTGATACTCATGCACCCCCCTATTTTGTTCTTATCTGTATCGGGTACGCGATAATTCCTTAGCCGGGCATTTCCGCCATGGCAGAACGGCAGCGCTCCTCGGCGGTATCGAGTTCCAGTTGCATTTGCTCTATATCCAGCAGCTGTTGCTGCAACTGTTGGCGGCGCTGCGCAATCTTCTCCAGCAGACTCTGCAACTGTTTGTAATTGCCACTAGCAGGATCATAAAGGTCAATCAACTCACGACACTCAGCCAGTGAAAAACCCAAACGCTTGCCACGCAAAATCAACTTCAAGGCCACCCGATCTTTGCCATGATAAATACGCTCCTGACCTCGTCGCTCAGGGCTGAGCATGCCCTGCTCCTCGTAAAAACGGATGGTCCGAGTCGTTACATCCAACTCGCGAGACAGATCAGAAATGCTGTAAGTAGCCGACATAGGCGCCTCATCTTTACCTTTACGTAAAGGTAAACTCGCTTTACCCAGTAGTCAAGAAAATCATCCAGGCTAGCGAAATGACATTCAGCGCGTGAAAAATCTGAGGATGGCCTCATGGCTGTACATGACGTACAATGCACGGAGCAAAAGCAATCTGGGGCCGATTTGGATTCGACGCTGGTAGCGAAGCTTGAGGTGCATGCCGAGTTGGTAACAGAACTCGTAAATCCACTGTTGCAACTTTCTATAGTTGCCAATGACGAAAACTACGAGGGCTACGCTCTCGCTGCGTAAGCAGCCGAGCCCGCCCTTCTGGTAGCTTCGGCTCCAGCAATCACCAGAGGATGCCTGTAAACTCAAAGTGATTGTCATACAGAACAGGATCGCCGCGTAGTACGTTGTGGACAAAGTGGCTAAAACTTACACAACTCGCCCAATGCACCCTGCCCGTCGGGCCGCTGAGGGTTAACTTAATAGACACGGCTAAGCATGTAGTACCGACAGTGGAGAACTGGCGGACGGGGGTTCAAATCCCCCCGGCTCCACCATTTAGTCTTCCCAGGAAGACCCAGAAAAGCCGTAAAGCTTAGATAAATCAAAGCGTTACGGCTTTTTTATTGCCCGCATTTTCCCAGCTAATCCCAGGTCATCCCACAGTTGACGGGGGCATATATGGGGGCATAAAACGCTCATCAACTCGCTCGGAGAGGATGTGCCCCCAATGGCCCTGAAAGACACCAACTGCCGCAATGCCAAGCCCCAGGACAAGCCATACCGGCTGTACGACGAACAGGGTTTGTACCTGGAGGTGCAGCCCAACGGAGGCCGTTACTGGCGCTTGAAGTACCGCTTCCTGGGAAAAGAAAAACGCCTGGCCCTTGGCGTTTACCCCGAGGTCAGCCTGCAGGAGGCCCGACGCAAGCGTGATGACGCTCGTGTTCAGCTCGCCGGCGGCCAAGACCCTTCGCTGCAACGGCGTATGGCCAAGGTGGTCAGCCAGCTCGATCACCAACACACCTTTGAATCGGTCACTAAGCAATGGCTCACTATTCGCGAATCATCCTGGATCCGGAGTACACCCGCACAGTGCGGCAGCGCCTTGAGCTCAATGCCTACCCCTGGCTGGGAAAACTCCCGATCAGCAGCATCAGCACGCCCATGCTGGTCGAAAACCTGCGCGCATCATCAAGCGCGGTGCTCGCGAGACGGCACGTCGTGTTACCCAGATATACAAACAGATTTTCGAGTTCGCCGAAGCTGCCGGAATCACCCCACCCAACCAGATTGGTAACCTTTCTCGTACTCTCCCAGCCAAGCGGGTGAAACATTTTGCTGCCGTGACTGATCCTGAAAAACTCGGCGCTCTGCTTAAAGCACTGGATAGGCTACAGCGGAACGATGCCTGTTTGCTGTGCGTTAAAACTGGCTCCGTTGCTGTTCTGCCGACCCGGAGACCTTCGATACATGGAATGGTCGGAGGTCAATCTGGATGCGGGCGAATGGCTGATTCCCGGCCACAAGATGAAAGGGCTCACTGTCACCAAACAGGATCGCCCGGATCATTTGGTTCCTCTCAGCCAACAAGCAGTCACGATTCTGCGCGAGCTGAAGC
>RCIC01000105.1:0-33574 GCA_018883505.1 Ceratosolen fusciceps
TGTCGAACAGATGTTAACGTTCAGTGTCCGCGTAGGTGGTCGGTGACCTGATACCGGGCCATCACACTCACCAGCCAGTAAGCCTCTTGAGCTAACTCCTCGTAGCGGCCCTTGTAACTATTGTAGATGTTTTGCCAACTCTTGTTTTGCCAGCGCGCACCGCCACCGATAGTCCAGCGATCCAGCGGGCCCTTGAGCTTGTAAGAGGTGTAAAAGCTGAGTTGATCCTCTGGTTCCCAAGTCGAAACCTTCTCGTCATGTTCGTCGCGGACAACCTTGTGGGTATAACCGGCCTGGGCTTGCCAGCCAGGCATCAACTCGCCGGAGATCTCTGCCTCGAACCCTTTGGTCTTGGCGGTGATGCCTATATAGGCGTAGCTGATTGCAGAGTTGGTCGAATCGGCGTTGTACTCGGCATCTTCCTCCTGGCGATTGGTCTCGTGAATTTCGAAATAGGCCAGGCTGGTATTGAGCCTGCCATTGAAGAACTCGCCCTTGAGACCCAACTCGTAGTTTTCCCCTTCATCCGGCTCGAGTATTTTGTTGTCGCGGTCGCGGACGGTCTGCGGTTTGAAGATATCGCTATAGCTGGCATAAGCCGTGAAGTTTTCGTTCAGGTCGTAGGTCACGCCGACATAGGGCACCAGCCTGCCGCTCTCCGTAGAATGGTTGTCGCCGCTAAGTCGGTAGTTGGCGACTCGCGTGCCGACGAGGAGATTCAGGTCATCGGTAAGGTTGAAGCGCGAGGAGATGTAGCTGGCCGTTTGCCGAGTCGTCTCGTCGTTGATCTGGGTCGGAGCACCCCAGTCCGGCTCAGGGAAGTTGCCATCGAAGTTCCAGAAGTCGACGACACGGCTGCTGTTGACATAAATCGGAGCGCCGTAACCCTTGCCTTCCCAGTGTGCCCTGGAGGCAGAGGCGCCGATGACCAGTTCATGCTCCCGGCCAAACAGGCTGAACGGGCCGCTGGTGTAGACGTCCGCGGCATCGGTGCGGGTCTTGCCGGTGTATTTGTTCGCATAGAGGGTCGACAGGCCGGTAGCGGGGAACGGGCCCGACTGAATCGAGCCCAATGGCGCATCATAGCCATTGATTTGGTGAGTCAGCTGGATCTTGGCCACCCAGCCGTTGGCGAAGCTGTGTTCCAGGGTCGAGAACACGCTCTGAGTGTACTGTTCCCAACTGCTCCACTTGGCGCCGTTGTTGAACGAGCGTTTGACATCGATCCGGTTGCCATCACGGTCGTACAACGGGCGGCTGCCCGACCATCCCGAGCCACGTGGGTCGTTGTTCTGATAGTCGAAACCTAACGTTAGCAGGGTGTCGTCCGAGAGATCCGCTTCCAGCGTGACGAAATAGACACTGGTCTTGCGTTCATAGTGATCCATGAACGAATGCTTGTCCTGGTAGGCCGCCACGGCGCGACCGCGCAGGTTGCCACTTTCAGTCAGGGGGCCGCTGACGTCGATCTGCGAGCGGTAGTTGTCCCAGCTGCCGGCGCCGAGCTCGATACTGCTCTTGAATTCGTGGGTTGGTTTCTTGCGGATCAGGTTGATCGTCGCACCAGGCGTTCCAGCGCCCGTCAGCAAGCCCGAGGCGCCCTTGAGGATTTCCACTCGGTCGTAAATGGCCATGTCACTGAGGGTCTGGCCAGCCGAATAGAGCGCGTTGCGCAGAGTCGGGATACCGTCGTACTGGAAGTTTTCGATGGAGAAGCCCCGCGCGAAGTAGTTGGTACGCTCGCTGTCGTAGGTCGACACGGTAATGCCCGGGGTGTGGCGCATGACGTCGTCAATGGAGTTGAGGGCAAAGTCATCCATGTGCTGGCGGGTGATGACCGTGATCGATTGAGGCGTCTCGCGGGGGGAGAGAACCATGCGCGTGGCCGTCGCGATGGTTCCGGGGGTGTAGGAGCCCGTGCCTTCGGTGATGGTTCCCAACTGGTTGGCGTTGATCTGAGTGGCCCCCAACTCCAGCGCGGCCGAGCTCGTCGCACCATTGATACTGATCGAAGAGCCTTGTTGCCGGTACTTGACCTGGGTGCCGCTCAGCAGGAGCTCGAGGGCCTGTAGCGGCTGCATCTTGCCCTTGGTCGGGGTGCTGCGTTTGTTTTGCACATCCTCCGGGATGTACAGAACCTGCAGGTTGGTCTGCCGGCCAAACTCCTGCAGGGCGCTACCTAACGGCTGCGAAGGAATATCGATCTCGATCTCCTGGGCTTGCACATATCCGGCTAAGGGTAGCGTAATCGCAAGAGCAAGAGCGCTGGGGGCTAGGTTGATGCTTAAGGCCCCGCGTATGGATAGCGCTTTACTCAGAGGACTGAGACCGAGTACTGCTGGCATGGATGATTTCTCTTTTTGCGTTGGCGGATAGGATGTTTTTAATGCGACCAGTTCTTATTTTAGGTTTTAGATAAGACGCATTGACCTCCATAACCGGAAAAATTAGGGGCCGAAAGAACCGTTAGACCATGCGTCGGGCCGCAGTCGTGGCGGGTTGGGCACCAGGATCCATCTGCTCTGTGAGGCGCAAGGATTCCTGCTGGGCTTTATGCTGTCGCCTGGGCAGCAGGCTGACTCGCAGTACTTCATTGCGTTACTCGAACAGGTGCGGTTAGCGGGCGTCAAGGGATACGACAGTGAAGCACTGCGGCGCCACTGACAGTGTCGGGATCCGGCCTGTCATCGCTCAACGCAAAATTCATCGCAAGCTGCGTTCTGGACGGCCTCGAGACTTTGATCGGTCTCAGTACCGGAAGCGCAATGCGATCAAACGCTTGTTCAGTTGGCTCAAGGAAATGCGCAGGTTCTGTACTCGTTTCGACAAGCTAGCCACTAGCTTCAAAGCCATGGGGGAAACTGGCCTGTATTACTTGATGCTGGAGGGTCGACTTTTCAGACAAAACCTAGCCTTCCAGCATTCCGACATTGCCCACCGAACGACTGCTTCAGCATTTCTGGGCCAGCAGTGTCAGCCCTTCATGCAATGCTGGAAATAGGCTGTTATTGAAATTGTTCCAGCGCAGCTCGAGGATGCTGTCATCAGCGGATATCTCTGTATTCAGCACGTCATGGAAAACTTCCCCAGAATCGATGCCGCTGTCTACATAGTGAAACGAAGTTCCGGTCTTGCCAAGTCTGTCAAACACACTGCCCTGGTGCTGAAATCCGCCGGAAAGCAGCTCAAACGACCCCGTATAAGCTCGCCTGGCGAACCAGCCAAACCGCAGAAATACCGTTCACCAGCCAACTACACAGGCCATGAGACGCCATGGCAAACACGACAAAGCTATCTTGCGATTGCAAAGGATATACAAGATATATAGATTTACTTGATAAAAATACAAAACTTGATATGGGAATATTCTGTATGCCCGCTCTGCCCTGGTTCGTACGCGCCCGCCTTAAAACCCGCCAGCTAATGCTACTGATCGCCATCGAAGAAGAAGGCAATATTCACCGCGCCGCCGAACTGCTGAACATGTCCCAACCGGCGGCCTCCAAACTGCTCAAGGATCTGGAGGACATGCTGGCGGTTCCCTTGTTCGAGCGTCTGCCACGGGGAATGCGTCCGAACTGGTATGGGGAAAGCATGATTCGCCATGCCCGTATCGCCCTGTCCAGCCTCAGCGAAGCCGGCGCCGAAATCGAATCACTGAAGACCGGCCAGTCCGGCAGCGTGAGCATTGGCGTGATCGCCGGGGCAGCAATGACTCTGCTGCCAAACACCCTAACCCGCATCACCAGCCAACATCCAAACCTGCGGGTATCCTTGACGGTGGAAAGCAGCGATGTGCTACTGCAGCAACTGGCGCAAAACAAGCTCGACGTACTAGTGTCACGCTTGTTCGCCCGCCATGACAAAAGCCATCTGCACTATGAGCCGCTGGCCGAAGAGCAGATTTGCGCGATTGCACGGCCACAACACCCTTTGCTGTCCTCGCCGCAAATCAGCCTGGCTGAACTGGCCCAGGCCCCCTGGATACTGCCACCGGAAGGCAGTGTGCTGCGTCACCGTTTTGAACTGATGTTCCAGAACGCCAGCTTGCAGGTCCCGCAGCAAATCATCAGCACCACCGCACTGATGTTTCTGACCAAGATGCTGCAGCAAAGCGACTATCTGGCTGTGGTTTCCGTAGACGTGGCTCGCCATTACGCTGAGCACGGTATGGTGCAGATTCTGCCGATCGAGCTGTCTTGCAGGATGGACGCCTTCGGCATCATCACCCGCAACGACTGGATGCTTTCGCCCGGAGCCAAAACCCTGCTGGCGGCGCTCAGGCAAACCGCCAGAGAGGTCTACGGCTAGAAATTGAACTGGGCGCGCTGCCTGATCAGGACAGCGCGCCGCAACGCCGCTTAGTCGTGAAAAGCTGCCACCAGTTTGCGCCGCCCCAGCATGAAGGCGTCGGCCACGTGCCGCAGGGGCGCCAGGTCCACCTCCGATTGAGCATCGCGGATAAGCTGCGCAAAGCGCCGATACAGCTGCGGATATTCCTGTTCCGCCTCGGCATGCAACAGTTTGCCATTGACCGATAGCTTGGAGCCGCCTTCGGACAGCAACATCTCACCGGCATCGGTACTGGCTAGCACGTCCCAGCTCTGCTGGCCGGTCTGACGCCAATCAAATTCGCCCTGCAGATCCAGACCCTGGGCGTCGCTGAAGGTCAGTGCGGCGGCAATCGGCGCCTCGCGATTTTCCGGGAACTCCAGCAAGGATGCGGTGACAAACACCGGACGCGGCAAAATCGCGGTAACGATGGACAGCGCATTGATGCCCGGATCGAACACGCCCAAACCACCGGCCTGCCAGATCCACTCCTGATTGGGATGCCATTTGCGCACGTCTTCCTTCCAGATTATCCGCATCGAATGAATCCGGGTGCAGGCTAAAAACTCCCTGGCTGCTGCCACAGCGGGCGCATAGCGCGAGTGCCAGCCGGCGAACAGAGAAACACCATTGGCCTCTGCCAGTGCCTGTAGGTCGGCCACTTCGGAAAGGGTGGCACCCGGGGGTTTTTCCAGGAACACATGCTTGCCGGCGCTTAGCGCCTTTACCGCTGCCTCGTGGCGATACTGCGGTGGCATGCATAGCGACACCGCTTGGATGTGCGGCACCGCGGTCAGCATAGCGTCGATCGAGCTGAAATTCTCGATGCCCTCGACCCTGCCCTGGTGGCTGGCCGCAGCCACCAGACGGTAGTCGCTGTTCCCCGCTACAGCTGGAAGGTGTTGGTCCTGCGCGATTTTACCAACACCAACGATTGCGAGATTGATCTTTGACACACCACTTGCCTCCACAGAACCTGCATATGCCGATATACATATTGATATCAATTATGCACGTATTGTTATTTTTACAGCATCAATATGCCCGCTAGCATCGCTGCAGTAAAGGGTTTGCATAATGTTACAAGCCTGACCTGAGGCTCTCTACCGCAATACCAACGCAAGGATATTGTTTGCATGGGCTCCCAGAAAACACCGCTGAGCCGCAGCCAGCAATGGTTTGCCCGCGAAGGCAAGCAGGGCTCTTACTACCGCAGCTGGCTGAAAGGCCTGGGTCTGCCTGACGACATGTTCGACGGACGGCCGGTGATTGGTATCTGCAATACCTGGTCGGAACTCACGCCCTGCAACAGCTCGTTCCGCGAACTGGCCGAGCATGTCAAACGCGGTGTCTATGAAGCCGGTGGACTGCCCCTGGAATTTCCGGTGATGTCCACCGGAGAAACCCAGATCCGCCCGACCGCGATGCTCTACCGCAATCTGGTCAGCATGGATGTAGAAGAGTCGATCCGCGCCAATCCGCTGGACGGTGTGGTACTGCTGATGGGCTGCGACAAAACCACCCCGTCGCTGTTGATGGGTGCAGCCAGCGTCGATCTGCCGAGCATCGGCCTGTCCGGCGGACCCTCGCTGTCCGGCAACTGGCGCGGCCAGCCGGTCGGCTCCGGCACCGGGGTGATCCAGATGTCGGAAATGGTCCGCGCCGGCAGCCTCAGCCAAGCCGAATTCGTCGAAGCCGAAAGCTGCATGCAGCGCTCCAAGGGCAGTTGCATGACCATGGGTACCGCTTCAACCATGGCCTGCATGGTCGAGGCGCTGGGCATGTCGCTGCCGGAGAACGCGGCGATCCCAGCGGTTGACTCGCGGCGTCTGCGTCTGGCCCATCTCAGTGGCCGGCGCATCGTCGAGATGGTGCGCGCAGACCTGCGCATGTCGAAGATTCTGAGCCGCGCCGCGTTCGAGAACGCGATCATGGCCAATGCCGCCATCGGCGGCTCCACCAACGCGGTGATCCACCTGCTGGCGCTGGCACGGCGCATCGGCGTCGATCTGCAACTGGAAGACTGGGACCGGCTGGGCTCGCGGCTGCCCTGCCTGGTCAACCTGAAGCCTTCCGGTCAGTACCTGATGGAAGATTTCTACTACGCTGGCGGGCTGCCGGCGGTACTGCGCGAGATAGCGCCGCACCTGCACCTGGATGCGCTCACCGCCAATGGCCACAGTCTCGGCGACAACCTGGCCCAGGCCCCCTGCTGGAACCGCGAGGTAATCCACCCGCTGCAACAACCGTTCAAGGCCGAGGCGGGCATCGCCGTGCTGCGCGGCAATCTGGCCCCGGATGGTGCGGTGATCAAACCTTCGGCGGCATCACCCCATCTGCTGCAGCACCGTGGCCGCGCCGTGGTGTTCGAAGGTATCGACGACTTCAAGGCACGCATCGACGATGAAGCGCTGGATATCGACGAAAGCTGCGTGATGGTGCTGAAAAACTGCGGCCCCCGGGGCTACCCGGGCATGGCCGAGGTTGGCAATATGCCGCTGCCGCCGAAACTGCTGCGCCGTGGCATCACCGACATAGTGCGTGTATCCGATGCGCGCATGAGTGGCACTGCCTACGGCACCGTGGTGCTGCACGCCTCGCCCGAGGCAGCGGCCGGCGGCAATCTGGCGCTGGTGCGCGACGGCGACTTCATCGAGCTGGATGTGCCCAACCGGCGCCTGCATCTGGATGTCAGCGACGCAGAACTCGAACGCCGGCGCGCCGACTGGATGCCACTGGCAGCTCCCAGCCGCGGCTGGACCAAGCTTTATATCGATCACGTGCAGCAGGCCCACCTGGGCGCTGACATGGACTTCCTGGTCGGCGGCAGCGGCGATGCCGTCGGCGGAGACTCCCATTGATGACCACCACAACCCCTGAAATTTTCACCACCGCGCACTGCGTCTGGCCCCTGGCCGCCACCCTGGGCGAAGGCGCCTGCTGGTCGGTACGCGAACAAGCCCTGTACTTCGTCGATATTCTCGGCAAGCGCCTGCACCGCTACCGTCCGGAAGATGGCGCGCAAAACAGCTGGCAATTCGACGAGGAAATCACCGCCGTGGCCGAGCGCGAACATGCCCCAGGCCTGCTGATCAGCCTGCGCCACGACTTGGCGCTGTTTGATCCGAGCAAGCACAGCCTGACTCGCCTGCACCGCCCGGAACCTTCGCGCACGGGCAACCGCTTCAATGACGGAAAATGCGACGCCCAGGGCCGTTTCTGGGCCGGCAGCACCGACTACGCCTGTAGTGCAGCGACCGGAGCGCTGTACCGTTTCGATGGCAATGGTCATTGCAGCCGTCATCTGGATCAGGTGCACATCGCCAACGGCCCGACCTGGTCGGCTGACGGCAGCAGGATGTACTTCAATGAAAGCGGCCATGGCCAAACCTGGGCATTCGACTTCGACCCGGCTGCCGGCACCCTGGGCGAGCGTCGTCTGTGGCTGCAGGACAGCGAAATCCTGGGCACCGCCGATGGCATGACCACCGATGCGGCCGGCAATATCTGGATCGCTCGCTGGGGCGGCAGCGCGGTCACCTGCCACAACGCTGACGGCCAACTACTGGCCAAGGTCAGCCTGCCCACCGCCCATGTCACTAGTTGCGCCTTCGGTGGCGCCGATCTGCGCACGCTATACATCACCACCGCCCGCACCGGGCTGGAAGAGGCTGATCTACAACAACAGCCGCTGGCTGGTGGCCTGTTCGCGGTGAACCTGCACAACACCGGCGTACCAGCGCATCGCTACGCCGGTTAGCCGTACCAGGCCCATCGACAAGAATATGCAGCCCCAGTGGAGTCTGTAATTAGAACTGGATAACTGCCCTTTGCTTCTGGCTCTGTACGCCAAGGGCACGCGACCACACGGGACATCGAGTCGGCGCTGTTGGACCTGTACGGCGTGAGCATTTCCCACAGCTTGGTCGCGCAAGTGACTGAAGCGATGCTGGATCAAGCCCGCGCCTGACAAGGCCGACCACTGGAGGCGACCTATCCGATCGCCTGACCGGACGGGATCACGGTGAAGGTCCAGCAGAATAAGCAGGTGATCAACAAGTCGATGCATCTAGTGCTGGATCGCCGGCATGGATGGTCTGGAGGGATTACCGGAAACAGTGACAGCGGTGTTTCCCAAGTCCCCGCCCCTGCTATGCATCGTCCACTTGTCACGGGCCAGTTTGGGCTACGTCAAGACCAAGGACAGCAAGGCCGTGATGGCGGCACTCAGGCATATTTATCAATAGGTTACAGCCGATGACGCTGCTGCCGAGCCGGCAAAATATCTCTATGCCATCCAATTACCAGGTGCCGGAAGCTACGCCAGGTAGCAGGACGGGATCTATTCATCCTATTTAAGTTCGAGAAGGCGCGATTGCGTAGCCCGGTCTCATCTGCGGTGCTGAAGGCATTACCTCAGCCTGCACAGTTGAAGATACTGCCTGACTGGAAAAATCAGCGTTCTCTTACACGCTGAATAAGCGGCAACCTTTCAGAAAAAACTCAATCAACCCTAGCCATAAGTCATGTTGTACGATAACGTAGAACAATGATCATGCCGTACAGCCACCATATATCAAGAACATCCCCCTCAGAAAACCCAAATAAGCCCTAAGCAAAAGCTTTGTTGTACGATAACGCAAGACGATAACAAAACCACCCCAACCATCAGATTTCAAGGTTCGCAAACAATGACGCCACAAGAATTAAAATCCGTCCTGTCCCATGGCCTGCTGTCTTTCCCCGTTACCGACTTCGATGCCCAGGGCGATTTCCATCGCGCCGGCTACATCAAGCGCCTGGAATGGCTCGCCCCCTACGGCGCCAGCGCCTTGTTCGCCGCTGGCGGTACCGGTGAGTTTTTCTCCCTAGCTGCCAGCGAATATAGCGAAGTGATCAAGACCGCCGTGGATACCTGTGCGGGCTCCGTACCTATTCTCGCCGGTGTTGGCGGCTCAACCCGCCAGGCCATCGAATACGCCCGGGAAGCCGAGCGCCTGGGTGCCAAAGGTCTGCTACTGCTGCCCCACTATCTGACCGAAGCCAGTCAGGACGGCGTGGCCGACCACGTGGAAGCCGTCTGTAAGTCGGTGAAGATCGGTGTGGTGGTTTACAACCGCAACGTCTGTCGCCTCAACGAACATCACCTGGAACGCCTGGTCGATCGCTGCCCGAACCTGATCGGCTACAAAGACGGCCTGGGCGAAATCGAACGCATGGTGACCATCCGCCGTCGCCTGGGCGATCGTTTAAGCTACCTCGGTGGACTGCCGACCGCCGAAGTCTACGCCGCTGCCTACAAGGCGCTGGGCGTACCGGTGTACTCGTCTGCGGTGTTCAACTTCGTGCCAAAGACCGCCATGGATTTCTACAACGCCATCGCCCGCGATGACCACGCCACCGTCGCCAAGCTGATCGACGACTTCTTCCTGCCCTACCTGGATATCCGCAATCGCAAGGCCGGCTACGCCGTGAGCATCGTCAAGGCCGGCGCCCGCATCGCCGGCTATGACGCAGGTCCGGTACGCACGCCGCTGACCGACCTGACCGGTGAAGAGTACGAAATGCTCGCCGCACTGATGCACAAGCAAGGCGCCCAGTAAGCCTTAGCGCGGACATCCGCCACGAACCGTCGCGGGTCACTGCAATGACCCGCAACGGCCAGAATCTGCCTGGAATTCCTGAACAAAAACAAAAAAGGCCAACCCATGCAGTTGATCGAACACTCCGCCTCACCGCGCTATGTCCGCCTGCACGCCGAGGACAATGTCGTGGTGGTGGTCAACGACCAGGGTCTGGCGGCCGGCAGCCGCTTCAGCGACGGCCTAACCCTGACGGAACACGTACCCCAGTGCCACAAGGTGGCGTTGCAACATATTTCCCGGGGCGAGCCGGTGCGACGCTACGGCCAGATCATCGGCCACGCCCTGCAGGACCTGCCCCGCGGCAGCTGGGTGCGGGAAACTCAGTTGGCAATGCCTGAGGCACCGGCACTGCACAGCCTGCCCATGGCCGACGCCACACCTGCCGCCTTGCCGCCCCTCGACGGCTACAGCTTCGAGGGCTACCGCAATGCCGACGGCACCGTAGGTACACGCAATATCCTCGGCATAACCACCACAGTGCAGTGCGTGGCCGGGGTATTGGAACATGCAGTAGCGCGAATTCGCACCGATCTGCTGCCGCGCTACCCCAACGTCGACGATGTGATCGCCCTGACCCACAGCTACGGCTGTGGCGTGGCGATCAACGCCCGCGACGCCTATATCCCGATCCGCACCCTGCGTAACCTCGCGCGCAATCCCAACCTAGGCGGCGAAGCGCTAGTCATCAGCCTCGGTTGCGAAAAGCTGCAGGCCGGCCAGCTGATGCAGGCGGGCGACACATCGGTGGACCTTAGCCAACCCTGGCTGTATCGCCTGCAGGACGCCGAACTAGGCTTCGCCGAAATGATCGGACAGATCATGGAGCTAGCCGAGACCCGCCTTAAAAAACTCGACCAGCGCCGCCGCGAAACCGTACCCGCCAGCGAGCTGATTCTCGGCATGCAGTGCGGTGGCAGCGATGCTTTTTCTGGCATCACTGCCAACCCAGTGCTGGGCTTCGCCAGCGATCTGCTGATCCGCGCCGGTGCCACCGTGATGTTCTCGGAAGTAACCGAGGTACGCGACGCTATCTACATGCTCACCTCCCGCGCGCGCAGCTCGGAGGTAGCCGAGGCGCTGGTGCGGGAAATGGAATGGTACGACCACTACCTGCAACAGGGCGCTGCCGACCGTAGCGCAAACACCACGCCTGGCAACAAGCAAGGCGGCTTGTCGAACATAGTCGAAAAGTCTCTGGGCTCCATCGTCAAATCCGGCAGCAGCGCCATTAGCGCGGTGATCGGACCGGGCGAGCGGGTCAGCGGCAAGGGTCTGGTGTTCTGCGCCACGCCGGCCAGCGACTTCATCTGCGGCACCCTGCAACTGGCGGCCGGGATGAACCTGCACGTATTCACCACCGGGCGTGGCACCCCCTATGGACTGGCGATGGCGCCGGTGGTGAAAGTCTCGACCCGCAGCGAGCTGGCGCGACACTGGCCGGACCTGATCGACCTCGACGCCGGGCGCATCGCCAGCGGACGGGCCAGCATCGAGTCGCTGGGCTGGGAGCTGTTCCACTACTACCTAGACGTGGCCAGCGGTCGCCAGCGCACTTGGTCCGAGCAGCATCGCCTGCACAACCACATCACCCTGTTCAATCCCGCGCCGGTCACCTGAACCGGCACCTGTTTACAACCTTTTTCGGAGATCTATGATGCTCAACGTACTCGGTCACAACTTCATAGCCGGCAGCCGCAGCGCCACCGGCACAGTCACCCTGCAAAGCGTCGATGCCAGTACCGGCGAAACCCTGCCTTTCTCCTTCCACCAGGCCACCCCAGCAGAGGTGGATGCCGCTGTGGCCGCCGCCGAAGCGGCCTTTGCCGAGTTCCGTCAACTGAGCCCGGAGCGCCGCGCGCTGCTGCTCGATACCATCGCCGAGGAGCTGGACCAGCTCGGTGACGATTTCATCGCCCTGGTCTGCCGCGAAACGGCCCTGCCCGCCCCGCGCATTCAGGGCGAACGCGCTCGCACCAGCGGACAGCTGCGTCTGTTCGCCCAGGTGCTGCGCCGTGGCGACTTCCTTGGCGCGCGCATCGACCTGCCACTGCCGCAACGCGCACCACTGCCACGGGTGGATATCCGTCAGATGCGTATCGGCGTCGGCCCGGTGGCGGTGTTTGGCGCCAGTAACTTCCCACTGGCCTTCTCCACGGCTGGCGGCGATACCGCTGCAGCCCTGGCGGCAGGTTGTCCGGTGGTGTTCAAGGCCCACAGCAGCCACATGGCCACCGCCGATCAGGTGGCCTGCGCCATCATCCGTGCCGCCGAGCGCAGCGGCATGCCCAAGGGCGTGTTCAACATGATTTTCGGCGCGGGCGTGGGCGAGCAACTGGTGCGTCATCCGAGCATTCAGGCGGTGGGCTTCACCGGCTCCCTGGCCGGTGGTAACGCCCTGTGCAAGATGGCCGCCGAACGCGCGCAACCGATCCCGGTGTTCGCCGAGATGAGCAGCATCAACCCGGTGATCCTGCTGCCCGAGGCTCTGGCCGTGCGCGGCGAGACCATCGCCCGGGAACTGAGCGGCTCGGTGGTGCTTGGCTGCGGCCAATTCTGCACCAATCCGGGTCTGGTGATCGGCGTCAGCTCGCCAGACTTCAGCGCCTTCGTCGCGCAACTGCAAGAACAGATGGCCGGTCAGCCAGCGCAGACCATGCTCAACGCTGGCGGTCTGCGCAGCTACGCCAAGGGCATCGAGCATTTACTCGAACACCCAAGGATCACCCATCTGGCCGGCCAGCCGCAAAGCGGCAACCAGGCACAGCCGCAGTTGTTCAAGGCAGAGGTTTCGCTGTTGCTGGAAGGCGATGAGCTGTTGCAAGAAGAAGTGTTCGGCCCGGCCACCATCGTCGTCGAAGTGGCCGACGACGCTCAGTTGATCGAAGCTCTACGGGGCTTGCGCGGCCAGCTCACGGCGACTCTGATCGGCGAGACGGCTGACCTGGAGACGTATAAGCACCTGCTGCCACTGCTGGAACAGAAGGTCGGGCGGATTCTGCTCAATGGCTATCCGACCGGAGTCGAAGTTTGTGACGCCATGGTGCACGGCGGGCCGTACCCAGCAACCTCCGATGCCCGCGGCACTTCGGTGGGGACCCTGGCCATCGAGCGTTTCCTGCGGCCGGTGTGCTATCAGAACTATCCGCAAAGCCTGCTGCCAGCGGCGCTGCGCGACACTAATCCACTGGGAATTCGGCGCTTGGTGAATGGGGAGTGGTCCCAGGAGAAGATTGGCTGAAAAGATGATTCCGAGGGCCGCTTGGCGGCCCTTTTTGCTACTTCATACAGGCGCTTTACCTCGATCCCGCCTGCGCCTCCTCGTGGGCCCGCCGCAGCCGCTCGCGACTGTTGGTCAGGTGCAGCCGCATCGCCGCCCGGGCACCGTCTGAATCCTGCCGTGCAATTGCCTCGAAGATCGCTTCATGCTCATGACTCAACCGGCTCAGGTACTGTGACTGCTCGTCGTGGGCCAGACTCGCCGAGTTTAGCCGGGTCCGTGGGATGATCCGCGTACCCAGGTGAGTGAGTATGTCAGTGAAGTAGCGGTTGCCGGTGGCTTCGGCGATCTGCAGATGGAACTGGAAGTCCGCCCCCACCGCGTCGCTGGACTGCGCCGCACTGGCGGCGATGGCGTCCAGGGCATCACGCATACGCTGCAGTTGCTCGTCACTGCGCCGGCTGGCGGCCAGGCAAGCCGACTCGGTTTCGAGGCTGATACGCAGCTCCAGCACCGCCAGTACTTCGCGCAATGTAACTATGGTCTCCGGATCGATACGAAAACCGCTGGGGCTTGGCGTGTCGAGGACAAAGGTGCCTATGCCGTGGCGGGTTTCCACCTGCCCGGCCGCCTGCAAGCGGGAAATGGCCTCACGCACCACGGTACGGCTGACGCCCTGCTGCTGCATGATTTCTGATTCAGTAGGCAGCTTGTCGCCACACTTGAGCTGGCCCTGGCGAATGTGCTCGTTGAGCACCGACACCAGTTCCTTGGCCAGGTTGCGACGCTTGCGCGCGCGGGGAGGAGTTTGCATAGAAATGAGTATTCTCGAAGGAGCTATAACCTGCACCATAGCGATGAGAGTTGTACGATAACAGGCATTATAAGTCCGTTCGCCTGTCAAAAGCTCGCACTAGACGTGCCGCGCCGCAAAAAACCCATGAAAAATGGCCATGGGACTTTAATCCCACGGCCTTGCTGGTGTGACAACTGCGGCCTCAGCGAGGTTCAGGTGCCGGTTTCACATCTTTGAACTCCAGCCCCTCGGCCTTACCCAGCTGCCAGGGATTGTCGCTGCCGTGACCACTGAAACTCACAGCGTCGAAAAGCGAGTCTTTGAGCCCATCAATCTTCGCTGGGGCCGGGCCAATGAAGCGCACCCTCTGGAAACTCAAACCCTGATGCCAAGCATTCAGCTTACCGTCGCCCTTGACCTCGATCGCGGCGGCGCCGGCGTGCTCTACCGTCACATCACTGATCCGTACATCGCGAAACTGCCCCGGCACCGTCGAGCGCCGGTAGTCGAGCTTGGCGTTGGGGTCGTTGTAATCGAGGGTGAAGATGAAGCCCTGCTTAACGCTGTTGCGGATCGCCGAATCACGGAACACCACATTGCGCGCGCCACCGCCCATGAAATTGGTGCTCTTCATGCGCAGGCCGATATCGGTACCGTCGGAGATGTTGTCCTCGGCGAGGATATTCTGGATCCATGCGCCGGTGTGGCTACCGGCGACTACCATGCCGTGGCCACGGCGGAAATAGTTGTTGAAGATCCAGGCATCTTCCTGGGGTTTCTGCTTCACCGCATCGGCGCCGGTGCCGGCAGCGAAGTTGACGCAATCGTCGCCTGTGTCGAAGAAGTTGTTGAAGACCAGCGCACCACGGCTGTTAGCGAACTCGATACCGTCGCCGTTGTTGGCGTCGTAGGTCAAGTGGCGGGTGTTGGCTAGCACCACGTTCTCAGTCTCCAGGTTCATGATTCCATGGAACGCCGGGTTGCGCACGGTGAAGCCGCCGTAGAAGACATTGGTCACGTTGCGCAGGGTGATCAGCGACGAGCGCATCTGCCCGTAAGCGTCCTTCACTGGCATGCCACGGGCCACCGCCTGTTCCACCTGAACCTTGGCGAGGATGCCGTCGCTCAGGTAACGGGTATTGTCACTGGCCAGGTAGTTCGGCAGCGGCTGACCGCGCTCATCGAGACTGTCGGCCTGACGCTTCCAGCCGTTGCCGTCGATGGTGCCCTTGCCGGTGATGCGGATGTTCTCGAACGCCTGGTGCTGGTGCGGATCACGCGGCAGTGCGTTGAGCAGCGAGGCCGGGCGCACGGTGCTGGAATAGGGATACTGGATGTAACCTGCCAAGGGATAGTCTTCGGCCCGCTCGGAGCCGAGCAGAGTCGCGCCCTCCGCCAGCTCCAGGGTCATGTTGCTCTTCAAGTACAGCGCACCGCTCTTCCAGGTACCCGCTGGCAGCACCACCTTGCAGCCGCGGGTGCAAGCGTCTATGGCACGTTGCAGGGCTTGGGTGTCGAGGCTCTGACCATCGCCCTTGGCGCCGTAGTCACGCACGTCGAAAATCGCCGGAAGCGGCGTGGTGCGCTGCACCAATACCGGGCTGTCCGCCGATTCTTTGCCGTCGACACCCACGGAACGCACGGTGAAGCGGTATTCGCTATCGGGCGCAAGGTTGTCGGCGGTGAAGCTATGGATGCCGATGCGCTGATGGAAGCCCGCCGTATCCTGCTCGTAGAAACGGTCGATATAGGGCTTGGCCGGCGACACAAGGTCGTTGTTGGCATTAGCGCTGCCCAGCAGCTTGCCGTTGGCGTAGACCTGATAGTCGATGATATCGCGATGTTCCGCCGGCTTTTCCCAGACCAGGATGATCTGCTGCTCATCGTAGGCCAGAGTTGGTACCTGCAGTTTGTCCGGCGCTTGCAGCGCCCAAGCCGGTAGCGCGGCCACGAGGGCGACCAAAGGGACGAGCGAGAGTTTAAGGAGCTGATGGCTTGGCATATTTTTATCCTTGTAGAAGCCAGAGGGTAAAGCGCCGTTTCAGGCCGGCGCGTCCACCTGCTGCAGATACTGGCGGCGGTTGACGAAGGTCTCCCGGCGCATTTCCTGTACATCCACCGACAGCGCCGCCACTTCGGGCAGCATTGCCACCAGCACGCCGACGCAGGCCGAGGCCAGGGCGCGGCGCTGGTCTTGCTCACGTCCAGCGAGCAGGTACAGGGTGACATGAACGAAATCGTCGCGACTGTCGCCGCAACGGTAGTGCCCATGGGCATTGAGTCGCAGCTTTATATCGCCTGGGGCGAACAGTCCGCTGCCATCCAGGGCGTCATGCAGGCTGTCCAGCAAGCGCTGCTCGCCGATCTGCATGGCCACATTCTGCGAGCAATCGATCTGACAATGGGGCATGGCATTTCCTTGAACGAAGCGGCTTCAACTGACCAGCGCACGCGGGCTTTCCTGGCTGAAATCACGGCTGGCCTGGACCAGCATGCGGGTGTAGTCGTGACTGGCTTTGCCGTGGCTGAGTGCCTGGCTGTCGAGGCGCTCGACTATGCGCCCCTGCTGCATCACCGCGACCTTGTCGCATAGGTGGGTAACCACGCCAAGGTCGTGGGTAACCATCAGGTAGGTGAGCTTCTC
This sequence comes from Ceratosolen fusciceps, assembly GCA_018883505.1. Classification (NCBI taxonomy): domain Eukaryota; kingdom Metazoa; phylum Arthropoda; class Insecta; order Hymenoptera; family Agaonidae; genus Ceratosolen; species Ceratosolen fusciceps. Next base: position 16,635 of record RCIC01000105.1, read on the forward strand.
GCGCTGGCGCAGGTCGGCCAGCAGATTGAGGATCTCCGCCTGCACCGAGACGTCCAGAGCCGAGGTCGGCTCATCCAGCAGCAGCACCCGCGGTTCGAGGATCAGCGCTCGGGCGATCGCCACGCGCTGACGCTGGCCGCCGGAAAGCTGGTGCGGGTAACGATAACGGAAGCTGTCGTTGAGACCGACCTTGAGCAGGATGTCGTTGATGCGCTCGTCGCGCTCGCCAATACCGTGGATCACCAGCGGCTCACGCAGCGCCGAGTCTATGGTGTGGCGCGGATGCAGGGAGCCATAGGGATCCTGGAAAACCATCTGCACCAGACGGTAATGCTCCTTGGGAATCTTGTGCTGCAGCGGCATGTCGGCAATGCTCAGCTCGCCGCTCCAGTGTCGGTATTGCCCGGCCAGGCAACGCAGCACAGTGGTCTTGCCCGAGCCGGACTCCCCCACTAGACCGAAGGATTCGCCATCGCCGACACTCAGTTCGACGTCGTGCAGCACTTGATTGAGATTCGCGCTGCTGCCAAAGCAGAGGTTCAGCGAGCGCGCTTGGATCATGGACATGGCAGGTTCCTCAGCAGGTCAGCCAGCGGGGGTCGCGTAGCAGCACAGGTAGCCGCTCGCGGCGGTTATCCATGCACGGCAGCGCCGCCAGCAGGCCTCGGGTATAGGGATGTTCGGCGTGGTGCAGGTCACTGGCGGCGAGGGACTCCACCACCCTTCCGGCGTACATCACCAGCACCCGGTCGCAGTAGTTGCGCACCAGGTTGAGATCATGGCTGACAAAGATCAGCCCCAGCTCCTGCTGCTCCACCAGCTCCTCCAGCACACTGAGCACCTGCTGGCGCACCGATACATCGAGAGCCGAAGTGGGTTCGTCGGCAATCAGTACGTCGGGGCGGGTGATGACCATCATGGCGATCATAATGCGCTGGCCCATGCCGCCGGAGACTTCATGCGGGTACAGGTTATAGACCCGCTGCGGATCGCGGATATGAACTTTATCGAGCATTTCCATGACCCGCTCGCGAGCTTCCGCACCGCTGGCCCGGTGATGCGCAAGGTAGGCCTCGGCGATCTGCTCGCCGACCTTCACCACCGGATTCAGCGAGTATTTCGGGTCCTGCATGATCATCGACATGCGGTGGCCGCGGATTTTCCGCATGGCCTTCTCGCTGGCGGTAAGCAGGTCGAGGTCACCGAACTGCAAGGCACGCGCAGTGACTCTGGCACTGCTCGGATGTAGCTTGAGCAGGCTGCGCCCGACCGTCGACTTGCCCGAGCCGGACTCGCCAACTATGGCCAGTTTTTCCCGGCCCAGGGTGAAGGACACATCGCGCACCGCATGGGTTTCTTTCTTGCCATTGACGAAACTGACATTCAGCCCGTCAACCTTGAGTTTTATATCGGACATAGCGGCCTCCGGTTATTCGCTGCGCGGATCAAGAACGTCCCGCAGGCCATCGCCCAGCAGGTTGAACGCCAAGCTCACCAGCATAATCGCCGAGCCTGGTACCGCCACCAGCCACCAGCATTCGAGCATGTAGCGACGGCCGGTGGAGATCATCGCCCCCCACTCCGGCAGAGGTGCCTGGGCGCCCAAACCGAGGAAACCCAAAGCCGCAGCGGTGAGAATGATGCCGGCCATGTTCATGGTCAGGCGGATGATCACCGAGGACAGGCACATCGGCACTATGTGCCTGAGGATGATGCGGCTGGCCGAGGCGCCTTGCAGCTGCACCGCGACGACGAAGTCAGCCTTGCGCAGCGACAGGGTCTCGGCCCGGGCCAAACGGGCGATCGGCGGCCAGGACGTCAGGGCGATGGCCACCACCGCGTGCTCCAGTCCAGGGCCGAGGGCGGCGATGAAAGCCAGCGCCAGAACCAGACTGGGGAACGAAATGAAGATATCGGTGAGGCGCATGAACAGCGTGTCCACCAGCCCGCCGAAATAACCGGAAACTGTGCCGATGAACAGACCGATGGGGCCGACGATGATGGTCACCAAGACAATGATGTAGAGGGTGATACGTGCGCCGTAGACCAATCGACTGAAAATGTCACGACCGTATTCATCGGTGCCAAACCAGTGCGCAGTGCTGGGTGCCTGCAAGGCATTGCCAAGGTTCTGCAGTACCGGGTCATGGGTGGCGATCCAAGGCGCGAAGGCAGCCACGACCAGCAGCAGCAGCGCCACCGCCAAGCCGACCAGGGTCATGGGATTGCGCAGCAGCAGGCGCAGTAAGCGCAGGCTACTTTTGCACAGCGCGTCGAGACTGGAGTCGGGGCTGCTCGGCCGCGCCTTGAGGGTTTCGGAGGAAGACATGTTGGCTATCATCGGCATGTACTCGATTGAAAGACGGGCGCCACTCAGCGCTGCTTGTAAACGCCCAGGTAACGGGTAGCTTCAGCATCATCGCCACTGAAACCCTTGACCTCGGCATTGCTGACCACGGTGTCGGTCATCTGCGAAATCATCATGATCGGCCCCACCTCGCTGTCGTACAGCGACTGTGCCTGGTGATACAGCGCTATGCGCTTGTCGGCGTCGCGCTCAACCCCTGCCTGATCAATCAGGCTGTTCAATTGCGGATTGAAGAACGAGGCGCGCCAGCCCTGGAAGTTGGGCAGGCCGGCGTCATCGCGATTATCCGGGTTGTAGACGAAAGTACGCAGACTGAAGTAGGGGTGCGGGTAACGCTCTGCACCACGGGCGACAATGATCTCGAAGTTGCGTGCACGCATGGCACCGTACACCTGGTTGCCGGTGCCGCTGACGATGCTGGCCTTGATTCCACCTTCGGCCAGGGTCGCCTGCAGGCGTGCGGCAATGTCGTTGAACGGTGGCTCGGACAGGGTGCGAATAGTGGTGGTGAAACCCTGCGGGTAACCGGCTTCAGCCAGCAGCGCCTTGGCCTTGGCTACATCCATTTTGTAACCGGGATCAGGCAGGCGCGCCGCCAGGCCCAATTGCATCGGTCGCTGGTTGAGCTTGCCGTAGTACGGCATCACCTGGCGATCGAGTCCCTGGTAATCGATCAGGTTGCGCACCGCCTCGCGCACTTTGGGGTCGGCGAACTGTGCCTGTTTCATGCTCAGGGCGACGTAATACATGGTGCCGCGCTGCAGCGACTGCACCTGCAGCTTATCGCTGCCGGCTATGGCCTTGATGTCCGGTGCGGCCATGCCATAGGCCAGATCCAGGTCACCGCGCTCGAGCATTAGGCGCAGCGATTGCGACTCCGTCATATGCCGCAGCACAACACGCTTGAGCTTGGCCGGACCACCCCAGTAGCCGTCGAAACGGGTCATCAGCAGCGAATCGTTGGCATTCCAACGGGTCAGGCTGAAAGGGCCGCTGCCGGCTTCGTTGGTAACCAGCCAGGCAGCGCCGAGGTCGCCGTTTTTTTCGTGTTTGAGCAGGGTCTGACGATCCACCACCACGGCACTGGGCGAGGTAGCCAGGGAGTCGATCAGTAGCAGCGGATCGGTGGGCTGCGGCAGGTCTATGACCAAGGTCTTAGCATCGGTCGCGCGAATCAGCGACTGGATGTTGTCGACGCTGTAGCCGTAAGCCTTCCATGTGGTGGCAAGACCATAGTTGAGCTTCATCACCCGGTACAGCGAGAACGCCACATCTTCGGCGGTGAGCGGATTGCCGGAGTGGAACCTGACATCGTCGCGCAGGGTGAAGGTGATACGCTTGGCGTCTTCGCTGACAGTCCAACTCGACGCCAGTTGTGGCAGGTGCCGATCAGGGTTGCCATTGTCGCGTTTGAGCAGGCTGTCGTAGAGATTGGCGTTGACCCCCGAGGCGTCCAGGCCCGGGGCGTTGGCCGGATCTATGGAGAACAGGTTGACCAGGCTCATACCGACGATCAACTGATCGGCCGGGGTCTTGCCGGCATGGGCAGCGGCCATCGGACCAAGGGCAAAGATGACGCCGAGCAGGCTCAGGCGCAGGGCGGGAAGCAGTTTTTTCATGGTGGCGTCCTTTTTCTTGTAATTGTTTAAAGGCAACGAAGTATCAGCGCGTGCGTGGGTCGAAGACCTTGTACAAGGCGTCACTGATCAGATTCAGGGCGACGAAGATCAGGCCGATGATCAGCACGCAGCCCATCACCGCATTCATATCGCCGAGCATCAGGCTGCTGGTCAGGTATTGACCGAAACCGGGCCAGGCGAACACTGTTTCGATCAGCACCGCTCCCTCTAGCAGCGAGCCGTAGGCCAGCGCCACCACCGTGAGCAGTTGCACGAGAATGTTGCGAAAGGCATGGTTCCACACCACCTGGCGCCGCGACAGACCCTTGACCCGGGCGGTGACAATGTATTCCTGAGAAAGCTGTTCGAGCATGAAACTGCGGGTCATGCGGCTGATGTAAGCCACCGAGTTGAGGCCGAGGATCAGCGCCGGCAGGACGATATGGCGCAAGGCACTGTTGAAGGCTTCCCAGTCGCCGGCCAGGATGCTGTCGATCAGCAGCAGCCCGGTGGTTTCCGGCACCAGACCGTCGTAGGCAAGGTCGATGCGCCCTGCCCCGCCGGCCCAGCCAAGCATGGCGTAGAACACCAGCAGGCCCATCATGCCAAGCCAGAAGATCGGCGTCGAATAGCCGAACAGAGTGATCATCCGCGCGACATGATCGCCCCAGCGCCCCTGGTTGCTGGCGGCGAACACGCCCAGCGGCAGACCGATGACGATGCCGAAGAAGATCGCCAAAGTGGCCAGTTCGATGGTGGCCGGAAACACCCGCTTGATGTCGTCCAGTACCGGGTGACCGGTCAGCAAGGCATTGCCAAAATCACCATGCAGCAAGTCGTTCAGGTACAGCCCGAACTGACTCCAGAGCGGCTTGTCCAGCCCCATCGAACGGTACACCTGTTCGTAGGTCGAGCTGTCGGCGTCAGGGCCGACCACCGCCAGCACGGGATCCAGCGGCATTACCCGGCCGATGAAGAAAGTCATGGCCAGCAGCCCCAGCAAGGTCACCAGGACCGTGCCGGAGCGGCGGGCAGTGGCGGACACACGGGTGCCCAGCACGGAGGCAGGAAAAGCGAACATAACGGGCTCCAGAAGAGTTATCGCTAGGCGGGTGACGCGGGCCTCGCGGCCCGGCCGACTCAGCGCGCCTTGTAAACGTCTTTGTATCGGGTGGTGGCGGCGGTATGGCCCTGATAGTTCTGCACGTCGTGGTACAGCAACACGGTGTCGGTCATCTGCGACACCGGCAGGATCGCCCCCACCTGCTCGTCCAAGCGCTGCTGGATCTGCTGGTACTGCAACAGCTGCTTGGCCTGGTCAGGCTCGACCTCGGCAGCCTCGATCAGGCTGTTCAGCTCGGCACTGAAGAACGAGGTGCGCCACCCCTGGAAGTTGCTTAAGCGTGCCTGATCGCGGTTGTCCGGGTTGTACACCAGGGTGCGCAGGCTGGAGTGGGGATGGCGCTCCGCACCGCCGCCGCCGCGCCCGACCAGGATGTCGAAGTTACGCTCGCGCATGGCGCCGTAAATCTGGTTGCCGGTGCCGGTGATGATGCTGGCCTGGATACCGGCCTGAGCCAGGGTCGCCTGCAGACTGGAGGCGATATTGATGAACGGTGGCTCGGTAAGCACGCGAATGGTGGTCTTGAAACCATTGGGGTAGCCCGCCTCGCTCAGCAACTTCTTGGCCTCGTCGACGTCCAGGATATAACCCGGATCGTCCAGACGGGCTTCCAGGCCCAAGGGCAACGGGCGCTGGTTGAGCAGACCATAGTGCGGCATCACGGTCTGATTTATACCCTGGTAATCGATCAGCGAACGCACCGCCTTGCGCACACGGACATCATCGAACGGCTTGGACTTCAGGCTCAGCGCCACGTAGTACAGGGTGCCGCGCTGCACCACCTGGGTACGGATCTTATCGTCACGGGACAACGCCTTGATGTCCGACGCGGCCATGCCCTTGGCCAGGTCCAGGTCACCCCGGGCAAGCATCAGACGCAGCGACTGCGACTCGGTCATGTTGCGCATGACGATGCGCTTGAGCTTGGCCGGTCCAGCCCAGTAAGCATCGAAGCGGGTCATCAGAATCACGTCGTTGGCGCGCCAGTCATTGAGCACGAACGGGCCGCTGCCAGCGGCGTGATTGACCAGCCAGGCGGCGCCCAGATCGCCGTTCTTCTCGTGCTTGAGCACGGTCTGACGGTCAAGGATGAACGCGCTCGGCGAGGTGGCCAGGGTGTTAAGCACAAGCCGCGGGTCAGGTGGGACGCTGCAGCTCGACGATGAAAGTATCCGGGCCTTCCGCGCGCAGGCTGCGCTCGGCGTTTTCGGCGCTGAAACCGTAGGCTTTCCAGGTCGAGGCCAAAGCCAGGTTGAGCTTGAGCACACGCTGCAGCGACCAGGCCACATCATAGGCGCTCAGCGGGTTGCCGGACTGGAACTTGACGCCTTGGCGCAGCTTGAACGTCAGGGTGCGACGGTCATCGCTGACCTGCCAGCTTTCGGCCAAGGCCGGCAGCAGTTGCTCGGGATTCTTGACATCCTGCACCAGCAGCATGTCGTAGAGGTTGGCGTTTATCTCCGAAACATCCAGGCCGGTGGCTGCAGCCGGATCAAGGGACAGCAGATTGATCATGCTCATGCCGACTATCAGTTGATCGGCGGGAGTTTTCGCGGATACGACGGTGATGGGCGCCAACGTCAGCGACGCAGCGAGCAGCCCGACGAATAAAGACGGGAATCGACGCATGGGAGAAGACCTTTGTTGTAGTTATTCGCATCCCGGAAGGCACGGCGCCAGAGCCGTGCCCTGGTCACAGGTCAGTACTGTTTCTGGGTATGGGTCTCGATATAGTCCAGGTTGATGTCCTCGCCCAGACCAGGCAGGTCGGAGAGATGGACGAAGCCGTCGCTATCCATAGGATCGACCAGACGATTGAGGTAGGCTGGCACCTCGTCATAGTCGAGGAATGGGTGCAGCAGGCCGCGCTCATACCAGGTGCAGTTCTTGATCGCGCCGACCACCGCCAGATTGGCTGCGCCGTTGCCATGAACCTCGCAATCCATGCCGAAGGACTCAGCCAGATGCGCCACCTTCAGGCAGGCACCGATACCACCAACCCCGGCGACACCGGCGCGGAGGATGTCACAAACATCGTTCTTCACCCAGCTGGCGCGGCTCATGTATTTACCGGCAAGGGTCTCCGGGCCGAGCACCGGGATGTCCAGATTAGCCGCAAGCCAGGCATAGGACTCGGCGGACTCTTCCATCATCGGCTCCTCGAACCAGGCGAAGTTGAGCTTCTCCAGTTCACGCCCGATGTACAGCGCGTCGGTACGGTTGTACCAGTGATAGCCGTCGAGCATCAAGGCGATATCCGGACCGACCGCCTCGCGTACTGCGGCACAAGCCTTGATGTCGATGCGCGGGTTCGGCGCGAAGGATACCGGCGGCATCCAGGTGTGCAGTTTGATCGCTTTGTAGCCACGCTTGACCAAGGTCTCGGCGAAACGACCATAGTCTTCAGGGGTCGCAAGACCACCTTCCAACTCGTCACCGCACATGGTCGAACCATAGGCCGGAACCTTATCGCGAAAACCGCCGGCCAGCTTGTGCACCGGGATGTTCAGCTTGCGCCCAGCCCAGTCCCACAGCGCCTGCTCTACCAGCGCCAGGGAGCGATCGGAGAACTGACTGGCGCTACCGCGCTGCCAATGGGCCAGATCCTGCCAGAGACGCTCGCGATCGAAGGCGTTCTGACCGACCAGCACCTTGCGCACGAAACCATCGAGCAGATAAGGACGCAGCAGCTCTGGCGCACCAAAGGCGTAACCTTCGCAACCATCTTCGCTGCGGATACGCAGCAGGGCCATACGGCCTTGGCTGACGGCGCCGGGATGGGCGTGACCGGCACTGTCTACGGAGCGACGGGTGGGGTAGGAAAAAACCTGCACATTGACCGCTGTAATTCTCATGGACATCGCATGCCTTTTATTCTTGGAATTGTATCTGGAGGTACGTTGTAGCCCAATCATACGTCATCGTATAACAATTACAACCCCCTCAGTATCACAGCACTTACCCCGCCTAAACCCTCTTCAAAACACCGGCAAAATCTAGCTGAAACAACCCTTCAGCCACCCAAAAACAAATAAAATATCAATATATTTCAATAGGTTAAAAAAACACGCCAGACCTTCAGCGGAGACCATAGACAGCAACCCATGTCATACGATAACTTATATCGAAACAACCACAGAGGCTGCCCACTCCAATCACCCTTACACGCATTGCCGAACGTCGCCCCTACCTTACAAAAATAAAAAAGTAGACCGCATGAAAACTACCCATAGCTTGCTTATTGCGTTGACTTCCCTTGCTCTGTCGATCAATGCCCAGGCCGACTCGGCCAGCATCAACTATCGCCACCAGTACACCGATGAAGACCGCCAGCACGCGGACCGAATCAAGCTCGGCTACCGGATGAGCAGCGGCCTGGGCTTCGAAGCCGAACTCAAGTACCGCACCGCCGGAGACCGCCAGGATATTGCCTACGACAACATCGTCAACAACGGTCACGAACTGACGGTCAGCTACAACTACAAGCTCAGCCCGCAATCGACACTGACCCCTGCTTTCCAGATGGACAGCTCGAAAGAAAGCACCACCTACAAGTTCGGTCTCAAGTACAGCTACAAGATCAATGATCAATGGTATGTCGCCACGCGCTATCGCTACGACGCTAAGCGCCTTGACCGCGACCAGATCAACCGCGAGCTGGACGACCGTGCCAAGGACAACCAGAACACCAACCGCTTCGAGGGCTGGCTGGGGTATACGCCGAGCGGCAGCAAGCTGGCTTACGAGTACCAGTTCATCAGGTTCCAGACCGACTACATCCGCTTCGATAACAAGAAAAGCGACTACGAGCAAAACCTCATCATCAAATACAAGCTGAGCAAGCAGTGGCAGCCGTTCATGGAAATCGGTGACATCAAGGTCAACTCCAGCACCGATGAGCGCCAGATTCGCTGGCGCATGGGCGTTCAATACAACTTCATGTAATCCGTGGCCGCACTGGCGGCCGCCCTTTTCCCTGCTCCCTCGAGGAATCCCATGACAACGAGAAAACCTTTCAAGCGCATACTGCTCACCGGCGCCGCCGGAGGCCTGGGCCAGGTGCTGCGGCAAAGCCTGCAAGCCCAGGCCGAGACCGTTCGCCTTTCCGATATCAGCCCCATGGCCGCCGCCGAAGGCGCCCATGAGCAAGTGCGCCAATGCGATCTGGCAGACAAGGCTGGCGTGCTGGCTCTGGTCGAGGGTGTCGATGCCATAGTGCACCTGGGCGGCATATCGGTAGAGCGGCCGTTCGAGGAGATTCTCGAAGCCAACATTCGCGGCACCTTCCATATTTACGAAGCCGCGCGCATTCACGGCGTACGCCGGGTGGTGTTTGCCAGCTCCAACCACGTAACCGGCTTCCACTCGCCCCAAGACCGCCTCGACAACCGCTCCGAGCGCCGTCCAGACGGTTACTACGGCCTGTCCAAATCCTACGGTGAAGACCTGGCGACCTTCTACTTCCACCGCTACGGTATCGAAACCGTCAGCCTGCGCATCGGCTCGTCCTTCCCTGAGCCGCGCAACCTGCGGATGCTCAGCACCTGGCTGAGTTACTCGGACCTAGAGCACTTGGTAGAACGCGCCTTGCTCAGCGAGGACGTCGGCCACACCGTGGTCTATGGCGTGTCGGCCAACCGCGACACCTGGTGGGACAACCGCTACGCCGCGCACCTGGACTTTGTGCCCAAAGACAGCTCCGAACGCTTTCGCGAGAAACTCGAAGCCCAGCCGAAACCCGCCGCCGACTCGCCGGAAGTCCGCTACCAAGGCGGCGCCTTCACCACCGTTGGCCCGTTCGAGTGAGGTAGCACGCACATGACTGCTGAACTGATTGTCGACGCCCGCAATGGCGTCGGCGAAAGCCCGGTGTGGCTCGTCGGCGAACAGGCACTGTACTGGGTGGACATTCCCACTGGCAGCCTGCAGCGCTGGAGCCCTGACGGCACCGTACAAAGCTGGTCCGCCGAGGAAATGCTCGGCTGTGTTGCGCCCATGGCTGATGGCTGTTGGCTGGCAGCCCGGGAAAGCGGACTGTTCCGCCTGCGCGGCGACGACCAGCAGCGCCTGGCCGAGGTACAACATGCCCGCACAGGCATGCGCTTCAACGATGGTCGCTGCGACCGTCAGGGACGCTTCTTGGCCGGCACCATGCAGATGAACATGGGCGGCGAAGCGGTGGGCAAGCTCTACCGCTACACCACCAGCGATGGCTTGAGCGAGCTTCTGGACGGCCTGATCGTGCCAAATGGCCTGGCCTTCAGCCCCGACGGCAAGACCATGTATCTATCCGACTCCCATCCGAGCGTGCAACTGATCTGGGCTTTCGATTATGACGTCGACAGTGGCATCCCATACAACCGTCGGGTGTTCGTCGACATGAACCAGCATCCCGGCCGCCCGGATGGTGCTGCGGTGGACGCCGAAGGCTGCTACTGGACCTGCGCCAACGATGCAGGTCTGGTACTGCGCTTCAGTCCCGAAGGCAAACTGGACCGCAGCCTGCAGCTACCGGTGAAAAAGCCGGCGATGTGCGCCTTCGGCGGGGCAGCACTGGACACCCTGTTCGTCACCTCGATTCGCCCGCAGGGCGTGGACCTGGAAGACCAGCCGCTGGCCGGTGGCCTGTTCGCCCTGAATGTCGGAGTGAAGGGCTTGGAAGAGCCGATGTTCCATGACTGACACTGAGCTGCTGGTCCTGGAAGACCGCTTCACTCACCTGCTGCTGGCGCCTGGACTGGGCGGCAGCCTGGTGGACTGGCGCCGCCGCGCCGACGGCAGGCCGCTGCTGCGCCCGGGCAATCTCCAGGCGCAGCAGCTAAGCGCGCGCCAGCAGGCGTGTTTCCCGCTGGTGCCCTGGTCCAACCGTATTGCCGGTGGTGGCTTCGACGGGCCTGAAGGCTGGCTCGAACTGCCCGCCAGCAGCGCCGACTCAACCCTGGCCGTACACGGCAGCGCCTGGCAGCAGCCCTGGCAGGTTATCGAGCAAAGCAGCGACAGCCTGCTGCTGCGCCTCGACAGCCTGCGTCCATTCGCCTATAGGGCCGAGCAGCGCATCCACCTCGCCGAGGGCTGCCTGAGCCTGGAACTGAAAGTCACCCACCTGGACAGTCGACCGCTATGGCACGGCCTCGGCCTGCATCCATTCTTCCCGCGCACCCCATCGACACGGGTGACAGCCCGGGCCCATGGCGTGTGGCTGAGTGACGGACAGCAGTTATCCATAGAGCACCAGGCACTGCCGGATAAATGGGATCTTGGGAATGGCGCGCAACTACCGTCAGAAAAACTAGATCACTGCTTCACTGGCTGGGACGGTCATTGCCGGATCGAGCAGCCAGATGCCGGCTACCGGCTTGACTGCGAGGCCGAGGGTTTCGATCACTACCTGCTGTATTGCCCGCCAGGACAGACCTTCTTCTGCTTCGAGCCGGTCAGCCACCCGGTCAACGCCCACCACCTGCCGGGACGACCGGGACTGACCTTACTGCGGACCGAGGAGTCCATCGGCGGGCGCTGGCAGATGACCTATCAAGCGCTGCAGTCCTGAGGACTGCCCTGCTCCTGGGCCTTTTCGTAAGCCTGACGCAAATGCTCACGACTGCTACCCAAATGCAGGCGCATCCCGGCACGGGCCGCCTCCGCATCCTGACTGGCGATGGCGTTGTAGATCTGCTCATGCTCGCGCTCTAGGCGCTCCAGGTATTGCTGTTGGTCGCCGCTGCTGGCATAGGTCTGGGTGCTAAGGCGGGTTCGGGGAATCACCTTGGTCCCCAGGTAGTCGAGGATATCGGTGAAGTAACGATTGCCGGTGGCCTCGGCGATCTGCAGATGGAAGGCAAAGTCGGCGGCGGCCGAATCGCGGCCACTGCGCATCAGGTCCTTGAGCCTGTCGAGGGACTCGCGCAGTTTGGCCAACTGCTCTACGGTGCGACGCTGCGCCGCCAGAAATGCCGACTCTACTTCCAGACTGATGCGAAATTCCAGCAGCGCCAGCACGTCGACCAGGGTCATCAGCGTATCGCTCGGTGCGCTGAACAACCCCAGAGTCGGCGCCTCCAGTACAAAGGTGCCGATGCCATGACGGGTTTCCACCTGGCCGGCGGCCTGCAGCCGGGAAATCGACTCGCGTACCACGGTCCGGCTAACGCCGAACATCTCCATCACCTGCGCTTCGGTGGGCAACTTCTCGCCGGGCTTGAGCAGGCCATCTCGGATTTGTTCGCTCAGAGCGTCCACCAGCTCTTTGGCTAAGCTGCGGCGCTTGCCCAAGGCTTGCGAGGAGGCACTGTTATTATTCATAGAGGACACGATCAATGGTAACAAGGGGTACATCATAGCCAAGGGCAGTGTGGCCAGTCACCCACTGGGTTCAACCAACCATACTCACCAGGTTCGGTAGACGTAAGCATCTACGCTGGAATTCGGTCTTTCTGCCTTGGAGCTCGCTGGAGGCCTTGATTTGTCAGGGACTTTTCGCATGACTCCTGAATAAGTCAGGGCATTCCCAGGGGCTGTTGGCTTAAAAATTACGCGCCCCTGCGTGCGCCCAGAGCAATTCGCCGCATTGAACGTGGCAGTTTTTACCCAGACGCAAGTTTTGGGTTGTTTTAAACCCCTCCGATCGTTTCCCAGGAAAATACGACAGCTCCTGGCTAAGAACCAACTTGCAGGTGAAAACCAAGATGGCGCATCACTGCCCCTGACCGCCCATTACTGGCAACAACCACAGGACTACGCCTACCACCCAAGCAAGGCGCGCAGGACCACGCGAGTCTTTGCTTAAAGTGTGCTTGCCCGCGTAACCGAACAAGCACAGGTGCCGCAGCGCTTGTTCTTCAGCGATAGCTAATGCCCGAACACTCTAGGCTGATCCGAGTTCCTGATTGACCTTGGACTATGGCCTGAATATTTTCCAGAGAACCAATCACAGCAGTAGCACCAGTATTACGGGCAAACTCACAGCCTGCCTGTACCTTCGGCCCCATGGAGCCAGCGGCAAAACCCAGCGCTTCTATGGCATCAGGGTGAGCCTCTGCGATGGCCTTCTGCGTTGCCTTGCCCCAATCCACATAGGCAGCGGCAACATCGGTAGCAATTACCAGCAAATCGGCCTTTAACTCTTCGGCTAACAACGCCGAGCACAGGTCCTTGTCGATAACTGCTTCCACTCCATGCAACCTGTCATTGTCGTACATGGTCGGTATGCCGCCACCGCCGGCGCAAATCACCACGCTACCTTTCTCCAGCAGCCACTTGATCGGACGAATCTCAAAAATGCGCTGCGGCCGTGGACTGGCCACAACACGCCGGAATTTGTCTCCATCGGCCGCAATGTTCCAGCCTTTCTCTGCAGCTAGGCGTTCAGCCTCTTCTTTGCCATAGACAGGTCCTATGGGCTTAGTGGGCTTTTTAAAAGCCGGATCGGCAGCGTTCACCTCCACCTGGGTGAGAATAGTGGCAAAAGGCACATCTGGGGCTAACTGGTTACCAAGCTCCTGTTCAATCATATAGCCGATCATGCCTTCGGTTTCGGCTCCCAGAACATCCAGTGGATAGGGGTTACTGGCATCATAAGCGTTACCCTGCAGAGCCAGCAGCCCCACCTGGGGACCATTACCGTGGGCAATAACCAGTTCGTTACCGGCAGCCACCTTGGCAATCTGCTCACAGGCAATACGCACATTTTCCCGCTGATTTTCCGCAGTCATGGCTTCACTGCGGCGAAGCAAGGCGTTACCGCCCAGAGCAATTACAAGTCGCATAATATTCTCCCTGCCCACAAGCCAAGGCCCAGCCCGAGAGCGGAGCAAATGCCGATATGCATGCGGGTTGAAAGGCTTCGCACTGCTGCGCGAAGCCGGGTTATAGCGGATATGTCCAGAGGCTCAGTCCGCCCCTCCGAATACGTCGCGCGCCGAATGCAGCCCAGCGCTTTAACTGGCTCTTAGATATCGGCCATGGTCGAGACCAGAACTGCCTTGATGGTGTGCATGCGGTTCTCTGCCTGCTCAAAGGCGATATTCCAGGGCGACTCGAATACCTCCTCAGTCACCTCTATGCCATTGGCCAACTGTGGGTACTGTGCCGCAATCTGTTTACCCACCTTGGTTTCGCTGTTGTGAAAAGCGGGCAGGCAATGCATGAATTTTACCCGCGGGTTGCCAGCAGCCCGCATGATTTCGCTATTAACCTGATAGGGCAATAGTTCCTGGATACGCTCGTTCCACGTCTCTACGGGTTCCCCCATAGAAACCCAGACATCGGTATGCACAAAATCCACCCCCTTAACCGCCTCCCGAGGATCTTCAGTGAGACAGATGCGCGCGCCAGTTTCTTCGGCGAACTTTCTGCATGCCGCAATATGCTCGGCGCTAGGCCAAAGCGCCTTAGGCGCAGCGATGCGCACGTCCATTCCCAACTTGGCACCTATCAACAGCAACGAGTTGCCCATATTGTTGCGGGCATCACCCAGATAGGCGTATGCGATGTCATGTAACGGCTTATCGCTGTGCTCACGCATGGTCAACACGTCCGCCAGCATCTGTGTCGGGTGATACTCATCGGTCAAGCCGTTGAACACCGGCACGCCGGCATAACCTGCAAGCTCATCGACTATTTCTTGTCTGAAACCACGGTATTCGATGGCGTCGTACATACGTCCAAGTACCCGTGCAGTATCTTTCATCGATTCCTTATGACCGATTTGCGAGGAACCGGGATCGATATAGGTAACATTGGCCCCCTGGTCGTAAGCCGCCACTTCAAAAGCGCAGCGGGTACGGGTCGAAGTTTTCTCAAAGATCAGCGCTATGTTCTTACGTTTGAGGTGCTGCTGCTCAGTGCCAGTGTATTTGGCACGTTTAAGGTCACGGGAAAGGTCAATCAAATAACGCAACTCGCGGCTACTGTGGTGCATCAGGCTGAGAAGGTTACGATTGTGCATATTAAAAGCCATGGGATTACTCCATCAGCAATAGAAACTGCAAGGCAAACTCTCGTCTGTCCATAGATGAAGGTGAACAAGGCAAACGCCATGTTCACCTGAAGCGGTTTTCGTTAGTAATCAATAGGGTCACGAATAATCGGACAGGTCATGCAGTGGCCACCACCACGGCCGCGTCCTAACTCGCTGGAACTAATAGTCACCACCTCAACGCCAGCCTTGCGCAACAGTGTGTTGGTGTAAACATTGCGGTCGTAACCAACCACTACACCGGGCTCCAGGCAAACCACATTATTGCCATCATCCCACTGCTCACGCTCTGCTTCGTAACAGTCACCTCCGGTTTCAACCACGCGTAGTTTTTTCAGGTTGAGCGATTCGGCAACAACATCAAGGAAAGAGCGCTCGTCGCGACGCACATCAATACCACCGGGTTTACTTTCAAGGGGGGGGAGGGGGAAGAGGAGGAGGAGGAGGGGAAATGGAGGAAAGGGGGCCGAAGAGGAAGAAAGAGGGGAACGAAGAAGGAAAAATGGAACAACATCAAGGAAAGAGCGCTCGTCGCGACGCACATCAATACCACCGGGTTTACTTTCATCCGGGCGTAGTACAAAAGGCACTATGGAGTTGGCCACTTCCGGGAAAATAGTCACCAGATCACGGTCGCAGAAACTAAATACGGTATCCAAATGCATGGCTGCCCTAGATCTACCTAAACCGGCAACCACCACCTTGTCGGCCGCTCCTTTGGCAAAAAGATTCTGCGCCACCTGACCTATGGCCTGGTAGGAGCTGCGCTCGCCCATACCGATCAATACGGTACCGTTGCCAATGGGCATTACATCGCCACCCTCAAGGGTCGCGGTGCCATGATCCTGATCCGGATCGCCGTACCAGATTTCAAAGTCCTGACCGGCGAAATCCGGATGGAATTTGTAGATAGCGCTGGCTAACAGAGTTTCCTGACGTCGCGCTGGCCAATGCATTGGATTGAGCGTTACACCACCGTAGATCCAGCAGGTGGTATCGCGGGTAAATTGAGTGTTGGGCAGCGGTGGGAAAATAAAGCTAGACGAACCAAGATAAGCACTAAACATCTTCGCAGCATCTGAGCTTTTGTATTTGACCAGGTCCGCACCTGACACGCCGCCAATAAGAAACTCGGCTATCTGGCGCGGTTCCAGACTTTCAATAAAATCCCTCACCTCGCCGACCAAGCCAAGACCGACACTGTTGGGGGTAATCTTGCGATCCAGCAACCATTTCAGCGCTTCTGGGTTATGCACGGTTTCCTCAAGCAGGTTGTGCATCTCCACCACTTCAATACCGCGCTCGCGCATTTTGCTCATAAAATCAAAGTGATCACGTTTGGCTTGCGAAACCCAGATCACATCATCAAACAGCAGCTCGTCACAGTTAGCCGGAGTCAGGCGCAGATGAGCAAGACCTGGGGAGCAGACCATTACCTTATGCAGTTTGCCTGCTTCAGAATGAACACCTAATGCTTTCGTGGACATATACAACACCTCATCGTGGAGCATTTTTCGACCTTGCCAAGCAGGACCGCTGGTGGCGGCTACAGGTAAGGTCACCTAGGCCAAGGTCTGTTGATAGGCAGCCCTCGCCCGCAACTACGTGACCGGCTAGCCACGTAGCAGTTAGTAAAATGGCCTACAGACTCAGGAAGCCGTCATAAAGCCCATAGGAGGCAATGGCGGCAGCTATCAGTACCCCTGCGAAAATCAGCTGTTCAACGCGGGTAAAAATAACCTGACCTAATTCATGCTTAGCCTTGGCGAACAAAATCACGCCGGGGGCATAAAGCAGAGCGGAGAGCAGCAGATATTGCACACCGGCTGCATACAGCAACCAGATGGCGTACAA
>RCIC01000106.1:0-33243 GCA_018883505.1 Ceratosolen fusciceps
GCTAGGAACTGCTCTGTTGCTTAAAGTTTATAAACATGAAATGAACTGGATAAAAAAGTAGAATATGCAGTAGTAGCCAAGACTGTCAGATAGTTTCTTAAAAATAAAACCAGCTGACACTTAGTTTAAGTTATTTAACAAGTTATTCGAGCAAATCATATAAAGTGTAATCGAATAGAACAAACTTTCGAACTACAATTAAAATTTTAACTAACAAAATCATATTTAGGTAAAAATGCACAAAAAGCTTTATGTTGATTAAGCATTATATTGTAAAAGTAATGTTGTCACTGAATACATTTAAACGTTAAATTTGCTTACTAAGAGGTTTTTCGAATTAAATTTGTTACTGTTTTTCATAATCATAGATATTAAGAATGCAGTCACAACTATAGAACTTAAAGCAATTTGTCAAGCAATATAGAATATATAAATTGACTACGAAAAAGATAGAATTACGTTGCAGCTTTACATAACTAGTACAGCATCAGTTTAAGTAAAAGATATGCTAACTTACTATCTACACTAATATATACAACAACACACATTTTTGTATTTTTAGCTAGTTAATCTGATTTTTTAATAACTTATATATAGAACAATATCATCTTTTTCAGCTTTATAGTAAAGCAATATTAGTCGATTCTAATGTTTGCTGTTCCTTCGATTTTATCTGTGCTCAGGTAAGTTTGATGATCCGCAACACATGATTTATTATTTAACGGCCTAATGCTTGAGAGTAAGGCTAGAGATAAATGCTAACAAGATAAAGTAGATTAGAACAAGTTACTAAATTTATGTTATTAGCTACTGTTCTATCTATCGATCAAGTAGAAAATTATCGCTATCTCAGCTAGCTATTTACAATTCCTGACAATCAAGAGCTAAAACATTATAATCAGTGTAATTTAAACCACGTTTAATAGAGTTAAAAAGCTTCTGAGCAATGCTCGAGTCTAGATAGCGATTAAGAAGAAGTATTTAATGTTTATACAAAGTCAGTGCTTTTGTAAGCTATTGAAATGTAAGCATTTTCTAAATCTGTAGAATCCCAGCTTGCACATTGTCAGCCAGAAATAAATTATTACATGATTAGAATGCGACTTTAAGACAGATGTTCAAATGAGGCTTACCGATATTTATATAACGACTATTGATAATAAAAAACAATCGTAAGCAAGCCAATAAATATCGATCACAAGAGGATATAAAAATTGTGATTGCTGAAGTAAGTAATTGAAATAAGCGATTGCTAAACAAACGCTAACTCAGTTGCAAGACTAATTTGTTAACATTGTTTACTAAGATTAAGCATCGAGTTTTCAATACAATATTTTATAATTGACTGCTCTTAATATTCTAGACTACAACATCTGATAATTAAGTATTTATTTCATTTGCATGTAAATTTAAGATTGAGCTTTAATTATAAATTTATAATAAACACTAGTTTAACATTTGAGTTAAACATATAGTTACATTAACATATTTAGCTTTTAAACTATTATTTAGAAAATTTAAACAACAGTAAAGCTGATAGTTCAAATATGCTTTGAATGCGTATATAATGCAAGCGTTTTTAGATTAAGAACAGTTTAAGACTATATGTGTACGAACTGTCTTGACTATACAGAAAGCGTGTGTGTCTATGTGTTCAAACCTATATTAATTAAATAAATACATCGCTTACATAATATGTAATAAGCCGTGTTTTTCTTGTTGCATTTGGCTTTTTGGTGAACAGCATCTGCGAAACGCGGGTGGTTTTTCACTAAAAGTTCGGATCATGATTGACGATAATTATAATTACAAAAATAATTATACACTGGCCTCATGTAAACTGTTTCGGCAGTATCCGAAGTACTAGTACTATGTGCTAGTCAGAACTTTTGGAGAGGTCAAATGACTTTGACTATATATAACAATGTGCGCTGCAAATAAGCATTTAGTATAGCATCGATGCGATGCGTAAACCACGAGTGCTGTGATTTATTTGCAAACTTTGCTTGCTAATATGCAAAATTCTGCTTGAGATGGCATTCACAGCAAGACTTGTGAAGCTAGCTTAGCTACACACAGTTTAATTTACGAGTGCTGTGATATTTCGGAAAAATTTGAATTTCGAGCTAATTACTAAAGTTAAAACGCACGAATATCGATGTTTTGACGATGTTAAAGCTTCGATGTCGTTGTTGGTTTTGATTAAAGTTGGCTGCTTGTACTGAATCACTATGTTGCTATTGATATATGCGTATGTCAAGCAGTCGTGATATGCAAAAAGATGGTGGTAACACTTTTTTCACTCTTCTGCTTATTCTTTTCATCTTGCAGGCTAAGCGAACTCTTGATCACCAAAATCACCGATGACAAACGCACTCGCTCAGACTAGGAGCGAAACATAACAGCAGCTCTAACTGTTCTAAGATAGTGTCTGTCTACGACTAATCGTTAAAAAGCACAGCTTAGATTATTGACTTTGGCATAATCGAAATAGCTGAAAATAGACAAACAGACAACCTGCATAGCACCATAAGCTTTTATTGTTTTCTGAAGTAGAAATAACGAAGATGCAATCCAATCTTTAGCCGTTGTTGTTTTCTACTAAAGAAAGTTATTAACAAAAGATATTCAAATCAAATCAAATTTATTCCTAGTCAACTGTTCGTTCGATGTAGTACACAAATAATGATCTTTACAGTTTTAGATCTTGTGCATCTTATTCCTTAATATTTTTCTGCTGATTTTATGAGTTCATCTAGCTAACGCGTTTTAAATCTGCCTAACAGTCGCTTACTAAATGAAACCCATTTAAGCAATCGCTAATTGCATTGTTGTTCATGGCTTACATTTATCACCTTACTCGCATCTTCACATTTAAGTCATCGGTAGTAGTAGATAATGTTATTAAGCCATGTCTGCATGCGAATCAAATCGTCTGTAACATCAAATTTGGAAACATGCAGCATTTAAAGTAATTTATGTTGAGTTAGATAAAAACGACAGTAGCGTAATTGACAACATCTCACGTTGACCGCTGTCAGAAATGTATTGTAATAAGATTAAATTTAAAAAATGGTAAAAGCGCACAATCAATTTATAAACAAGAACTGATAAAAATTGTTCGCATATTGAATCTAACCTAATTTGAATCAAGATGAGAGAGAAGAAGTTTATTTCAATAAAAAAAAGAGAACAATAACGAGAACAAAAAAACTAATAATATACAAACAAATGCACAATATTCTGAGACTAGAGTCGTCGAAGGTTGTCGCGCGTCTAGTTCAGCCGGGGGGCCCAGTGGCGACGAGAATGTTGTCGTCGCGTGGCAGGACTTGAGTCGCACATCATCTGAAGCGAAGATCAATATTGCACACATACAATCTAGACTGTCAAGCTTTACCTGCACAGGCTCTACCCGCCAAATCAATGATGGTCAATGCTTGACAATGCTGGTTAATGCTGGTTAATGCTGGTTAATGCTTGTCAATGTTAATCAAAGATGGTTAATGCTTATCAGTGCTGGTTAGTCCTGGTCAGTTGTCTGGTCAGTCCCGACTGAATCAGTCTGCGTTCGCACCTTCTCGACAAAACTTAATGCTAAATGGGATTTGTATGAACGGTCGGGGCACCTCAGGCCTGGGGGACGCTTTATATCCAGAACCCCAAACCGGATTCCGTGGTAGTTACACAACTCGACCACACCTCCGCAGAGGCTGCCTCCTTGCCATACCTTGAACCACGGGTTGAGCTTGAGCACCGAGGTGCCCGCGAAATCAGCCTGCTTTTCAGTTTATATACTCGCACAATGATGTCGCAACGATTCAAATTTAGCCTCAAATTATGCAAATGTCGTTCAGGCTCTATGCATCGGCTACCACAGTTCATCAACAAAAACAACTTGCTGTTTTAACTGACTTCTTTTACTTAAATGTGTAATACTTTAATATATATTTGTATGTTACATCTTGATATTCACAAGCATACACTTCTAAATAATAAACATGCAATGCGTAACAACTGTAAGCGCTTCAGAGCTTTAAATGTTAAACATCTGATCTAAGTTACAATGTTGATTACATCACCCATGCAGTGAATCAAATGATAAACACCAATGACTCGACGTTTTACAATTAAACTATGAATTTATATAATCTCGATATCATGCGAACTTTGAATATATGCAAATTTGCCTTGATTTCTTGAATCGTTTTTAATTAGAAAGCCACTGTACTGCTAATTTATTATTTTTATGAACTTAATTTTTTTATTATATATATTCTAAAGTTTGAATTTATAGTTTTAAGTGCATGAAAAAAACTGTACATATTTGAACAATACTCGATTTATTTTTAAACAAATTATCTAAAACTGTAATATTTATGTAATTTAAAAAGCTACTATTAGAATAAATTTAAACTTTACTTATCTAAATAACATCAGTAGTTATTATTTATTTTTTTATTTTAATTATTAAACAAGCAGTACATATTAATATAAAGGTTTATTTTTAGATTATATTATTGGCAATATATTCTTAAATTAGCGTATGCTGGTGCTGTACTTAAGCATAATATTCAAGATATTTAAAAAGTTATATACATCAGTTAAACAAAAAATATAATTTATATTAATCGCTATGAATGGACTTATTAGACTCTTAATTTTTAATGTTATTCAATATTTATAGCTTTACTCGCACTTCTTTGTTGTTCATATAATGCATTTGTTATTGTATAATATACATTCATTAATTGATTATATTGTTAAGTAAAATTCAGAACTCTTACATATTGTATCTCATATGCTATTCTTTAAATTATAAATTGTATATTAAAAATTTAATTCACATATGCGAATAAAAAGCTTCGATTTATAATATTACTTCATATACATCATAATGATTTTAAGTTTGTTGCTTTGTATTACATTTAAAACTTACATAAAATTTTAGTTTTAAAAGTTGTTTACTTTACTAACATATTTTAAAATATTTATAAAAAAAAAAATAAGCATGTAATTTTTTCATATGACTCATATAAACACATAGTGCTAGACTTTAACATTGCCAAGCTTTTACTCTGACACATGGTTCTATTCAACACATCTCTATTATGTAAATCAGTCACATAAAGTTTGATAGTACAAAAACTAAACATAAAAACACAATTAAATAAAATGCATCTGATTTAGCACAATGATTCAGTCGGACAACTAAACTAATCTAGATTCAAACTTGTGAAACTTTGCAACATACACAGAGTCTATTGACATACTTTGTCGAATTTTATAAAATTTCGGCGCGAAAATAATTATTCGAATACAACTTATCTCTTTTGGGTCGGTGAAAGGCTTAATGATTATGTACAGTACATTTATATTATTAGCGCACAGTAAAATTTCGTTCAATAATAGTGCAAAAGAGTAACTAAAATATATAATATACTCTATTTTAATGACTCGACGATAATCATGATCATAGCAATTTACAGATATCGTTAGTAGATCAACTAATTTTTTATAATAAAAAAATTTTTTTAACTACTCAAATTACTTAGTTCAGTTCTAAATATTATTATAAGCAATAAAGTTATTTTCAATCGTAAGCGTTAAGCATGATTGCAATAAATAAATTAAATCTACAACAGCTATCTAATATTTCTGCTTTGCATATGCTAGACAGCGCTATATTGTACGAATACTTAAGTTATCTTAGCCATTATTATTTCATCTAACCTAAAAATATATCTACTAACTACGCACAATTTAAACATTTTAAAAAGTACAACAACACATTACAATAAACAGTACGAAAGTTTATACAGTATTGTGTTCGATTTTTAAAAGTGCTATTGTAAAGTAGTTGGCTATTTATATCTGCTTTTTTACAAAGTGTTAATATTGCAAAGCAAGACCAAATAAGTTAATTAAATAAATTTAATTGCTTATTTAAAAGCAATATCTACAACTTTTATATTATACAAAGTTTTAGTATAATTGGAGAGAACATGACGTTGTGTTATGATGAATTACAAAAATTTGCATAACAGCGAGATATAATACACCTATATAAGCAGAATTGGACAATGCAAATTCGCTCAATCAATATTTTTGCAACTATTATTGATTATCAGCGCACAAAGTTCGGCTGTATAAAAATTAATCGTACAAATAACTTCTGTCTGCATCAGTATCACAGCATTGTCTACATGATTTTCTTAAATCTGTTCGTTAGCGTGTAACAGAGAAGTATGACTATATGGTGCAATGCTTCTAAGATCATGATGTTATTGACATTCTGCTACGAATATCTAGTAGAATTTGTTTATACAAAAGTAAGCACTGGCAATTTTTAATTTAAAGTTTCTTATAGAAGAACTCCTAATTAGTATTTGATATGAGTGAAGCAAGTAAGATAAACTATATATCTAATTGAATGAGAGGTACGAGTTAACCTAAAGTCAAAGATGGCACTGAAGAAGTCAACATGTTCAAGATTTCGTTTTAAAAACACAAATGTACTATATGAAGTGTTGGACTCTCATAATGCGCAGAATTTGTTGACAGTTGTAAGCATCACATACTATAAAAGATACATCATATTGGTATGTTTGTAAATGAAATTCAAATGTATTTGATTTTTATATTTCTAAAGATGTGAAGTACAAATTGGTTCTTCTTTATTCTAAGACCTTGATTCTTCACGTTCAACTGTAGCCTATCGCCTTTACAAGCATATTTGTACACCCTGTCTAGTGCACGATCAAGCATTTATCTTCTACAAGGAGTCAAGTTCAAGAACTACAAGCTTCATCGCTGTTGGCGAGACACAATTATTTTCTTGTCAATTGTCTCTGGATCTAATATCGGTGATCGATGACAATACTGTTCAGCCTTGGCCACGCACAAATCTTATCATTTGTGTGTCGGTGGTCAAGTCACGCTTCAAGCGTTTGTTGTTGCTTTGCTCGTTGATATTGCGCTAGCCGTAATATCATAGTGTTGGTCATTATTGATGTCTTGCATGCGTGCATGTGCATCATTGCGCTGTAATCTTTAGTGTTTCATTATTTGCATACTATGTGGTCTTGGTTGTTTATGAAAAGGTTTCTGGATCTATGTAATAACGGCTAAGCCGTTGCGATCCTTCTATAGAGGTCTAAATTATGGTCATCAAATGTATGTAACAGATAATGCTTGAGTGATGATAGCGTTATGTTCAATGGTATGATTATGTATTAGAGTAATACTTACTCTTTCATGTTTATCAGGTACGGTTACTATTTATCTCTGCTTACAATTGTATACACTCGATCATCGAAGTTTAAATCACGTTATGGTAATAGTTACAAAGAATAGCCTAAATGTTATAAACATAATGAAGTAAACGATAACTAAACTTTTCATTAGGCAATTATATTTAACTAAAGCAGATATTTACAATGCTATTAAAACATGATTTACTTATAAAATTATTAGCTATTCTTATTATGCTATAAAAAAGCATACATTAAACACTGTAAAAAAGCGAGCTCTTAATTAGGGATTGGGGATCAAACAATATAAGATGTATTGGCATTATGCAACTTTAGATACTGTGTAAATTTAAGAGATACAAGATCAAATATCGACGAACAGAGAAAAGCAAGTTTACCATAAGTGTCGCGCATACCTAAAATTTTATAGTTCTGCGTCTTATAAGTAAAATCAATTTAACTCAAAGTTAACACAAACTAAAAGTTAGTTTTATATCTGACTCGCTTCGGCTGTGGTCAGATTGTAAATTTTGGATCGCTTGGTCTACATGATCGAGCATATATATAAAAACATATTACTCTTAATGAGTAGTGTTTGTATGTTCTAAATAAGCATATTTTATATTTACTATAAATAAAAAGTTTTTTTTGTGCGTACTTAGCATAGTAGTTAAAGTATTTGCGTCATACGTAGCATAAACCGAACAAGTGCTACGAAGCTCAAGCCATGGCTAAAGTGTGTGTAGTGCCTGTGCTATGATGCAGCGAGTGGTGCTGGTGCTGAGCACAATACCTGTCGACTGACAATGTGGCACCCGATACACCGAAAATACTCATATAGAATGATAGTGTTTAACAAGATTGCCCACTCAGTCTACAATGGCTAAGTCTCTTGAAAAGGAGAAAAAAACAATAATAAGATATCAATTTCAATCAATCAATTTATTCCTGTTCGACTGTACGTGCAGTGTAAGATACATACAAAGATTTTCAAAGCTTCAGATTTGGTGATTTTGTCGCCCAGTCTTTGCTTGCTGCCAATAATAAGATAATAAGAATTAAATTTATAAATACAGATACACATTCTATTCAGTTAAAATAGTTATTAACGATGGTAAAAACATAATATATTTAAATGATATCAAACTTTTTGTTCTATCAGCATTAACATTTTTTATAATGTTACTGTCAAAAGTTGATTTTTATGTATTGACAAGCAAAATTAGTATATGTAAAAAATTATTTGTTTGTGTTTAGCTTAATAGTTTATGCGTTTGCACCAGATGCAATGCAAGTGCTCTAAAGCTTAAGCCATAGATCGAGTGTGTGCAGCATTTGAGTTATGCATCGTGTGATATAAAATCTGATACGGTACTTTTTGACCAACTAGGTAGTCTTTGAGAAAATCACCGACAGTAGTTATATAGAGTTGCAGTTCTTAACAGACTGCTGCTTATATTGCAAGAACTTTATCTCTTGAACATGAAAAACATAAAAAAAATGTTTTATAATTATAGCAATTTTACATGTGGAGACTGTCGACAAAACTTTATGCGAAAGCAAACTCGAATGAAAAGCATAATAGATAAATCGTAGCTCAAACATTAACCTTTAATAAATTGTATGATATAAACTTTATTAAATAAAGCCTTAGCAAAAGGTGCTTTATTATTATATTTTTAATTACATGTGTAACTTGAGCACTTAGCTGATTCATAAACGACTGCATTACATATTTAGATACATTAAAACGATGTCGAAATGAAACACGCAGTATTCATATAATGCAAACTCGTATTCTCAATCTTAAAGTTTAAGGTTCAAATATGCGTGTTAGATTTGTTGACTACAACGAGTTTTTTGAAAAGCTAAGCACTTTGTTTATTAACTAACGTTGTCCTAGTCTCTTTAACTTGCATAAGTAGTTGAATTGGTTGAAATCTTGTTTTGCATTGTCGCTTCGGACAATCAAAATTTCTTAATAAAAAATACTTAAAAATAAAACGAAATATAATGTAAATAGTTATCTGCAGCTTAAGTTAATGCTATGTTATTGTTATTTAGTTATTTATTTTTAAGAAGTTTACACATACATCTTAAATAAATCTACACAAAGGTTAAGCTAAACTTCAAAATCTAAACTTAATCAATAATATTTATTCTAAAAATTTGATTAAATTAGCTTATTTTATTACTTGTTTCTATAAGTAAAGAGGTACTACATATAGTACTAGTATTTAACATTTCCGAAACTTAGGTTTATTTTATACTAATTTTTATACCACTTCTAATACATTGCTTATTTTTTACAAATTTTTTATTTATAACCTACTTAAGAAATTATGTCTTTATAGAATGGATAGCAATCTTTTAACAGACTACTTTTCTTGATGGCTACCTTGACTGTAGCAAATGTCACGTTATAAGTCGACAGGTGCTGTGCTCAGAAACTCAGACTATCTCTTTACAGAGCAGGTACTGCGTATATTCTAGCTATAACTGTCACTGGGAAGGCTTAAACTACTATGCTAAACACGATCACTTCTATATGTACAACTTTTATGTATAGATTATAAATTTTTGATTTTGTCTTGTATTTAGCATATTGTACATAACAAGTTAAATGTCTATAGAATAAAAGAAAATACGATCTCATTTGTATTATTAGATGCAAAGCGCTATAATTCGAATGAATTTGCTTAAGTGCAATTAAATTTGAACAATAAGCGCGATTTGCTTTTTAGTCTATTTAGTTAGATTTAGTTAGATAAGATCTCAACGATAAGATTATATGCACTTGTTATAAAAAGTAGGACTAAAAATTTTATTTTATTAACGTACACTTGTAAATCGCTTATTGGATCCTTACTACATGTTCAGATGTCCCACCCTAATCGACGATTACTATAAATATCCAGCCGCGTTGTTGATCTGTACTCAGTTTGCTTTTTGCAATCCACACGTCTGGTTGTCAAATAACTAGTGTTGTGCATTTTTATAATAATTTTTAAGCCTTAATATGATGTTATAAAACTTGTTCTTTTCTTTTTCTATGCTTAACTTTTATTTTTTTTGTAATATATATTTATCGTAGTTGCTTTTAATTTCTAATAAGTAAACTATAGTTATTTGACGATTTACAATTTTTGCTTGAAATTTTTAATTTCGTGCATTACCTTTATTGTATTATTTATATTAATTGACTCTAATGTTGTTTTTTTCAGACTTACAACTTACATCAAAGTTAACCTAATCTTTGCTTTATACAGCTATACGAACCTTGTACTTGTCTTTAATAATCAAAATGATGAGAGGTTCAAGCGCTTCTAACGACAGTAAAAATATTTTACATTTACAAGGTGAACATTATGAAAAGACTGGATATTATTATTTGGATACTAAAAGTATATTAGTCGCACCACAACATGTAAGTTTTATTGTTGAGTGTGTAACTCGGCACGCATAATATTTGTTTTTATACTAGCGTGTTTTAGAAAGATCAGCACATGTTTCGAAGTTTACTTTACCGGAATTTGCCTATGCTAGAAGAAAATCCTAAGCGTTTTGGGAACGCAACGTTAGTTATTGTATTTCACACGTTTAAGTTTCTAAATAACAATGACCTAACAAATCTTTCATTAACATGCAAGCGCATGCATCGGTTAACTTTAATTGAGATGCGTAAACGTAGTAAACAAATTAAAAATGGCAGCCGCTGCTTACGACCGTATGTTTGTAAATCTTTGATTTTGGCTTTAATCGTAGTATTTTAAGAACTTTAATGAAAGAAATAAACAATCTCGGATGTGTCGGTCACAGCATGTGTTATCATGCGCCACATAATCGAGTATACGTAAGTTTATACATACTGAATTTGATTTAAACCGACTATCTAGGTTGTTGGTGGTATGACTTACTACAAGGAGACTATAAAATCTGTGCGCTATTATGATTTCGTAAGTATATGTTTCTATATAGTTGTTATAACATCAACCATGCTTAGGAGCAACACGTTTGGGGAAAACTTGATATTAAAGACGATACTAATGTTTCGGTTAGTAAATGCTTATACAGCACTATGTGCTCGTATAAAGATAAGCTGTAAGTATTAGTATTTTGCATTCCTCAAATCTACTCAAATTTAGATACATGTATGGTGGTAAGCGTGAAAAAGTTGAGAAAAAAACACGAAATGCTCAAATAGCCTATTTGGATTTGACCAATAAATGTTGGAACTTGGTAATCCCTTGAATTTTGTTCATTAAAATATATTTTTAACATTTTAAGATTACTGTTAATAACCTACGCAATGTTTATGCTAATTCGTCAGCTTTACACAAAGACGGGTACATGGTCGCTTTTGGTGGCATACATAGACATAACAACTTGGCAACATCAAAACATTTTGTTTCACTTGATTGCAACAGCATGAGCCTAAAAGTTATTCGTGAAAGGTAAGTATTTAAAGCGCTTAATCATTTATAAATTAAGAAAACAGGTTTAGCAAAGATTCTCCAACGCCACGTTGCTATCCAGGCATTTCGTTCGTCGACGACGATCACCTGGTTCTGGTCGGCGGTCGAAGCAGCGAAACGGCCGAATATCAAGTGTTCGCCGATGCGTACATCTTCAAATTTGAAGATAAGCGCAAAAGCATCGGGTTGTGGACGCGACTCGATATCGACGGAGTTGATCTGTGGCCATTAAGCACAGCTTCGTTTGCGATGGCCGGCAATATTATGTACATTGTAGCCGAACCGAGAGACATAACAAAAATAAGAGTAGATAACTTACTCGTTTCGACAATCTATAAAACAGGAGACGCGTTAAAAGTATATGAAAAGGTAAATTTGCTTTCAATATCTTGTTTTAGATTTAATTTATATTCTTTAGTTCAAATCTGAAAAAGCATACTGCAGCAGTAATTACTTAGATCAACGATGTCGTTTAACTCAACGTTTCAAATACTGCGCATATCCTGTAGATCATACTATGCATAATATAGATGGAGACCAGATATTGTTTAGCGATTTTAAAGATAATTTTGGATTGCCAACGTAAGTTAGCGGTTCTCTAAATAAAAATACTAATTTTTGTTTTTAGTAAGAATATGGAGCGTATTGCCGACTGCCGACAGTTTATCGGCGAATATTATGCTACCAAAGATGTGAGCTTAGCACAAGATGATTTACAGAACATGCTGTATTTCATGAATGAAGCAAGGCACACTGACGTGTGCAATTTTCGAGGTTGCTCAGCAAGTTTTTCTTGTCGTATTCATTGTTTCGACAAAACCGGATGTGTACCACCTTTTTTAAAGTAAGTTTTACATTTATCGTATATTTTCTGAATATTTTAAACAAAAAAAATTTTAGAAAATACTTACAAATCAATGATGAAAAACTTCTGATTCAACTAGTAGCTATGCTTTTTCAATTTACTGGCGGCAACATATTGGGACTTTCAGATTTAAAAGTTCCGATAGTAAGTAGATGCAACTATTGGCAACTTAAAACCGACGAAGACGGTTAGTTTTTTAAATAGGCAAAATGACACTTAATGTTTAGATGTCATTTCGATTGTTGATTATTTAAAAATGCAATCAATTTTGCCAGTGCACCGACTCTTACTGGATGTACCTTTAACGGCTACAGTTTATAAACTGGACATGACAAACGTTGTACAAACATTAAAAATAACGTAAGAAAAAGACAACCGTATCCAACAATACGAATCATAAACATCAATTAAATGTTTATTGTTACCTATGATTACAGATTACGCCAAGATGCGGTGCGCTACATGGCGCCTTTTTACAATCATCACGCGCCGATGGTTTACACAAACAACGGGTTTCTGCTTTTTGGCGGTACGCTCGGTGAACATCATCGACTTTTAAATCGATACAGTAAAACTCATCGACAGGGAATACCAACGTGCCATACTATTTTTTTAAGTTAATTTTGTATCTATTGTTTTTACATACATAAATCTGTTTTTTATATCTTTGAGTTTTTACATTAACTAATAAAGTTAATAAAAATATATAAAATAATAGCGGTTTACATAATTATTCTTATATATTTAATTCATTTTCTGCTTTAAATTTACTACTGATACATCGTTTATGCAATAATGATCATAAACAATGTTTAATTTTTGATCTTAAAGTTTATGACATCAACTTGCTAAGAAACTCGTCTGGCTATTAAGTATTAGATATAGTTAGCAATAGATTGTTCCAAAAAGTTTACTTTAATAACTATTTATCTTGTCTATACTCGTAAGTGATGCAAATCATCTTAATCGAGTATTTCCATATTAAATAAATAGTATAGTAAATGATATCGTTAAGCCTTGTGTAACTGCTTGAATTTAATCGGTTAAGCGATAGTTTAGTAATTCGTATTCAAGTATGCGCTGTTTCAATGTTTGCTGACAGTCTGATAGCCGTGATTATGTAGATTCTAAAATAGCCTAGGTGATATGTGCGTACAAAAGCATCGGTTCGATACGCACATTAAAGTAATATTTTATTTGTTTCTATTTTAACTTAAGAATTGTATAAAAGTTTTTAAATTATTATAAATGCTGCTCCAGTCAGTTAGACTCTTATGCTAACCTCTAAAATATAATCCTATAGTATCCAGAGCAACTTCTAACTATATAAACCAAGGTAAATCTTAATATGGCCAACTTTTTTGTATGCAGTTGTTAAATTTATAAAAGATAGCTTTATGCTATTTGTGTAGGCTAAATTACAAAGCAACGTTTACTCAATAAAAGCAGAATTTGTACAATTTATATTTTCTTAACTGGTTGTGCAATTAAGGACATAACAATGAATTACATAAACGTTTGTTCTGCGCTTTAGTTCTTCAATCTTAGTCCATTGCATTCACAAAATCGTTGTGCTACCTCGTTCAAAATTTGCTTAAGAGTCGCTTACTCAATGAAACCCATTTAAGCAATCGCTAATTGCATTGTTGTTCATGGTTTACATTTATCACCTTACTCATGTGTTCATATTTAAGTCATCAGTAGTAGTGGACAAAGTCGCTAAGCCGTGTCTGCATGCAAATCAAATCGTTTAAGAATAAATCTAGAAGTCGTACATTAAGCATACATTGTTCCATATTTCTCTTACAGTAAAAAAGCTATTATTCTATAGATTTAGTTATAGCTAACATCTAATATTCGTACAGAAGTGTTTGTTTGAGATAAGAAATGTTCGACAGTGTTAAAAAACTTCTGAGCAGCGCTTGAGTATAGATCAAGATTAAAAAGAAGTACTTCAATTTTTAAGTTACACTAATTATAAGGCTTTTCTCAATACAGAAGTCACCAAGTATATGCAGTAGTTAGCACAGATAACAGTAGCTATCAATCCGATTGTTATAAATTAGTTAGAACAGTAGTCAAAAACTTTACACTTTATGTTTTCATACAACTTTATATTTATTTCAAGTCTTCACGACCGAATTTAAAGGAGTAAGGTTTGAATTATATTATGAAGATTATTAAACCTATCAAAGCATAGCATTATGTTATATGTGTAGGCTAAATGATGTAGTGACTTTATTTGAATCAGGTGTTAACTGTTGAACTAGTTTATTCTGATTAAAAGCTATTGAAGAGTTAGATTGAACGATAGAGTAAACAGTTAGCATTGTTGCTGTATATATCTTTGTATGTTGAGGTGAGCTAACTAGTCCATTACATTGATTAATGTTGTTTTGATTGCATAGAGCTGTTTTGTTGTCCTGATTATTTCGTTATCAATTCTTATGTGTGGTATTAGTTCTTAGATTGCTTCGAGTTGAATGGTGTCAAACGTTTTGTTGAAGTCGGTGTAAGTGAGAAAGAATGACATGTTTTATTCGCGACACTGTTTGGTAAGTAGATTGAATAAAAAGATATTTTAAAAATAGTTGGAAAAATTAAAATTTTATACATTAAACAGTAAGGTTAATTATAACAAGCATAATAAAACAAATCTTTTTGCATGTGTAATTTTTGTAAGAATGCAAAAATGCTGCTTAAGCGTAAAATATAAATCAGGTTAATCTTAAAAGTTGTTGTAATATAAATGTCGCTTTTTGTGTATGAATTTAAATATAAACAATAACTTGAACAAAAATCAAATAAAATTACATGTTATTTAATAAGCATTTTTAAAAAAGAAAGTGACGTAGAGCACAGTTTGTTAAAAGTATAAAAACAGATACATCCGATCATAGGGTAGTCTCAACAGATCGCAGTGGAAAACTGCTCTGCTGCTTACAGCCCCTTGACCAGTAGTCAAGTCGTATTCAAGCGATCTTGCACCCCGACATTACTCCACACAAAGTCGTATGGAACCAACAACCGATCTGTCGATTAAGACGAGTCGGCAACGTTAGCTATGGGGTTGAGGCTGCAAAACTAGAGTTTTACATGAGAGTACCGCCCGACGTCGGGGTACAACATTATTGTCTGACTGTCTAGGTGGGCTTCCAACTTAGAGGCATTCAGTTGTAATCCCCCAGATGGTAGCTTCGCACCATTGTCCGATCGGACAAGCGCATAAACCAAATGTCTGAACCTGCTGTTCCTCTCGTACTAAGCAGGATTACTATTGCGACAACAAATTCGACAGTAGGATAAAACTAACCTGTCTCACGACGGTCTAAACCCAGCTCACGTTCCCTATTAGTGGGTGAACAATCCAACGCTTTGCGCATTCTGCTACGCAATGATAGGAAGAGCCGACATCGAAGGATCAAAAAGCAACGTCGCTATGGACGCTTGGCTGCCACAAGCCAGTTATCCCTGTGGTAACTTTTCTGACACCTCTTGCTGTAAACTTTACAAATCAAAAGGATCGATAGGCCACGCTTTCGCGGTCTGTATTCGTACTGAAAATCAAGATCAAGTAAGCTTTTGTCCTTTTACTCTACGCTAGGTTTCCGTCCCAGCTGAGCTTACCTTAGGACACCTACGTTATTGTTTGATAGATGTACCGCCCCAGTCAAACTCCCCGCCTGACACTGTCATCGGCGCGGGTCACGCATCCCTTGCGGGTCACGCTTAACAACTTAGCACAGCCAACTGGTAGTCAGCAGATCCCGTCTTACCGAATAAGTAAGGAAACGATGAAAGTAGTGGTATTTCATTGTCGACCGAAGCCTCCCACTTATGCTACACCATGCATGATTCTTCACAAAGTCAGACTAGAGTCAAGCTCAACAGGGTCTTCTTTCCCCGCTGTCTTTGCCAAGCCCGTTCCCTTGGCTGTGGTTTCGCTAGATAGTAGTTAGGGACAGTGGGAATCTCGTTGATCCATTCGTGCGCGTCCCTAATTAGAGGACGAGGCATTTGGCTACCTTAAGAGAGTCATAGTTACTCCCGCCGTTTACCCGCGCTTAATCAAATTTCCTTAAAGTAACATTCAGAGCACTGGGCAGAAATCAGAGATAGTCAACGTCCATCAGGAACCATCTATCTCCTCTGTTTTAATTAGACAGTCGGATTCCCCGAGTCCGTACCAGTTCTAGATTTAACCGTTAATCGCCGAGGGACCACTCGTGAAAGTGCAAGTCTAGATCATCTTCGCGTTCGCCACACTGCTGGCCCACACAGTCGTGCCGCGCACACCCGAGTACGGCATCCGCGTGCCCGATCAAGACCCCCTCGGCCCGGTCTCTAGAGCCAATTCTTTTCCCAAAGTTACGAATCTAATTTGCCGACTTCCCTTATCTACATTATTCTATCAACTAGAGGCTGTTCACCTTGGAGACCTGCTGCGGTGATGGGTACGGCCGAGCCAGAAATTCACTTTAGGCCTCCCCCGCCATTTCACGGACCGCTTGAAGCACTCGAGACACCGCATAGCCGCAGTGCTTTACAGCGCCGTCAAAGCCTATCGCCGGCTGAACCGATTCCAGGCTTTCAACGAACTTAAACCAGAAAAGAAATCTCTGACTCGGACTTCAACCAGTGTCGACGGGTTCGCTTGCGTTACCGCGCCTTGCGCCGCCAAAACAGCACAATCTCCTGAGCTCGGCGCAGGAATCTTAACCTGCTTCCCTTTCGGCCTGTGCAACGCGCTCCACAAAAGCAGTTCAACGTCGCCACTTCAAGCCAGCATTAGCCTGCGCCTTAGGACCGACTAACCCACGTACAATCACTGTGCACGCGGAACCCTTCTCCACTTCAGTCTTCAAGGATCTCACTTGAATATTTGCTACTTCAACCAAGATCTGCACTTGTGACGGCTCCAGCCGAGCTCACGCTCTGCGCCTTCAACGCCATCACAACAACCTTCCTACTCGTTGAGCAATTTTTGCCAATTTGCTTCAACGGCAGAGTATAGGTGTTCCGCTCTAGCGCCATCCATTTTCAGGGCTAGTTGATTCGGCAGGTGAGTTGTTACACACTCCTTAGCGGTTTCCGACTTCCATGGCCACCGTCCTGCTGTCAATATCAACCAACACCTTTTATGGGGTCTCATGAGCGGAAACTTGGGCACCTTAACTCCGCGTTTGGTTCATCCCACATCGCCAGTTCTGCTTACCAAAAATGGCCCACTTGGAGCACAGCAATCAAAGTCGCGTGTTCATTGATATCAAGTAACACCGACATCATAACCATTTAGAGTTTGAGAATAGTTTGAGAATAATACATCCCAAGCACTCTAATCGTTCGCTTTACCGAGTATATCTGCTCGCATGCTCCAGCTATCCTGAGGGAAACTTCGGAAGGAACCAGCTACTAGATGGTTCGATTAGTCTTGCGCCCCTATACCCAAATCAGACGATCGATTTGCACGTCAGAACCGCTTCGGACTTCCATCAGAGTTTCCTCTGACTTCGTCCTGTTCGGGCATAGTTCACCATCTTTCGGGTCTCAAAGCGTGCGCTCAGACTCCACAACAGAACAAGTTCTAGTCATGGGTCGATGCTGCCCCGAACGGGTCGCATCACAGACACCAAGTGCCTCACTTTCATTACGCTTCTAAGTTTCTACACTCAATCACTCGCGCACACCTTAAACTCCTTGGTCCGTGTTTCAAGACGGGTCAAATAGGTCACCGACTATACACCGAATGCGCGCCGAGAAACCGCTGCACAAGTTGAGCACTATTCGAACTAACGCATGCGCTCATCCGAACAATAACCCAACTTCAACAGCCATCTCAGAACCGGCGCGCCCCAAGCACGGCAGTTGGGCCCGACCGCTGCCCGTTCGTCGAGGTTTCCGAACTCGAAAGATCAGTCCTCTCAGCCGAACCTTGAGCGACAAGCCCCACTGATTCGGCACACTCTGCACGCAAGAACACCATCCGCCGCGCGCAACAACGCCCGCCCGACACTTTTACAGAACATCAAAGCAGGCGAATCACGCTCGACAATGGCTAAATACGCGCTGGATACGTCGGCTCCATCTGCTTCCACTATAACGGTTTCACGGTCTCTTGCACTCTCTTTTCAAAGTACTTTTCAACTTTCCTTTACAGTACTTGTTTGCTATCGGTCTCGTAGCCGTATTTAGCTTTAGGTGAAGTTTACCACCCGCTTTGAGCTGCGTTTCCAAACAACCCGACTCCAAGAGCGCTCTTCTCTGCAGCGCCGTGCGACCAGACTGGTGTAAAACCATCTTTGCAGTTGCGTTCCAGCAAAACTTGGACCGCTAGGCATCCACAGATACAGAACACTCCAAACGCCACACTAGACCGACCTTAACAAGCCGCTCTTTCGGCGCTGAGCTCTTCCCTTTTCACTCGCAGTTACTCAGGAAATCCCTGTTGGTTTCTTTTCCTCTGCTTACTGATATGCTTAAGTTCGGCAGGTAATCATACACAACTCAGGTGGATTTAACCAAATATGGCTGGCGCTAAAAACTGCACACATAATCGATATGTTCCCTCTTATAAAAACATCCATGCAACACAATACACATCACTGCTAGCATGAACATCACAAAAAAGACAACGGCACCGACGGCAGCCACACCTCAACACCGCATCCTATATGGACGACCCATTCTTATTGCAATCATTTCACATGCATTGCAACAACAGTGTTTCGGGAACTTTCATGATCACACCCTGAGTTGTATATACCAATGGAGCAAACTCCACCGGTGCAATATGCAATCGAAAACATATCACTTATTGTATCTGTAATTCGTGATTCTTAACGCAATTCACTACGTTCTTCATCGATCTACGAGCCAAGTGATCCACCGATACAGCTTGATAAACCTTTTAACTTTTGTTAATAAAAATAAAACAAATGCAATAATGTCTGGGCACCTCAACAGGTTATTAAGTCTCGAACAGCTTGCAGCTATCCTAACGCTTAGTTTCTCAGCAGCCACGGTCATTTTAAAAAAACAACTGCTCAACTAAACATAGACACCCAAACGAAGCCGTTCATCATGTACACTGTAAAATTCATTCACAGTGACATACAACTGCGACTTGAAGAAGCACTTTGTATACAACCATGCAATTGTATATGCACCATACATCAGTACAGCACACACAAACACACAGTTCCACATAGCACACACTCCAACACAGCACCTGGCCATTGAAACAACCCAAATGCCAAACGACACTTCAAGTTGCACCAACAACCACAAGGTTTGATCATAAATATGTTAGTGATCCATCGGCAGGTTCACCTACCGATACCTTGTTACGACTTTTACCCGGTTCAAACCGTCGCGATTAAGTTACTTTCCCGTCGTAACGACCAGGGCCGCTACAACAGGTCCGTGAATTTCTCGAAACGACTCAGTCCTGGGTAGCGACGGGCGGTGTGTACAAAGGGCAGGGACGTAATCAATGCAAGTTGATGACTCGCATTTACTTGGAATTCCTCGTTCATGAGAGAAAATTGCAACACTCAATTCCAGCCATAATAATATCTCAACTGTTTGCCAAGCCCTCTCGGGCAAGGACAATCACGCTGTTACCATCATTGTAGCACGCGTGCGGCCCCGAACATCTAAGGGCATCACAGACCTGTTATTGCTCTATTTCTTAAGACTTGCAGTCTCGAATCCAGCTAAGCACTCGCACGAACAAAACAATTCGACGAGTATTAAGCAGACAGAGTCTCGCTCGTTATCGCAATTAAGCAGACGACTCACGCCACGAACTAAGAACGGCCATGCACCACCATTCATCAAATCATGAAAGAGCTTTCAATCTGTCAATCCTTATGATGTACTGGCCGGGTGAGGTTTCCCGTGTTGAGTCAAATTAAGCCGCAAGCTCCACTCCTGGTGGTGCCCTTCCGTCAATTCCTTTAAGTTTCAGCTTTGCAACCATACTTCCCCCGGAACCGAAACACTTTCGTTTCCGTCGATCCCCCCGCCAATGATTCAGAACCACTGGCGGACTGATAGTTGGCATCGTTTACGGTCAGAACTAGGGCGGTATCTAATCGCCTTCGAACCTCTGACTTTCGTTCTTGATTAATGAAAACACTCTTGGCAAATGCCTTCGCTTTAGGGCGTCTCGCTGCGGTCCACGAATTTCACCTCTCGCGCAGCGATACGAGTGCCCCCAGCTGTTCCTGTTAACCATTGTTTAAGCCGACAAAACCAACAAAACTTGGCCTAAACCTTGTTCCATTATTCCATGCACCGGTATTCAGTCCGAAGACTCGCCTTGAGCACTTAAGCCGTTCAAAGTAATCCGCGCCCCGCCGGGAACTGGGTCCCAGGCGTGGCACAAGTACTGCTTCTAGTCCACATCAATGATGCGACCAGTCACAGTAGAAAATCCAACTACGAACTTTTTAACCGCAACAATAATTCTATACATTACGAGAGCTGGAATTACCGCGGCTGCTGGCACCAGACTTGCCCTCTCGTTGATACTTATGGAAATGTTTGCATCCCATTCATTCCAATGCTCGACCTCAAAGAGAACGAACTTGTTATTTCTCGTCACTATCTCGTTCAATGAACAGTGGATAAGTTGCGCGCCTGCTGCTGTCCTTAGACATGGTAGCCGTTTCTAAGGCTCCCTCTCCGGAGTCGAACCCTGATTCTCCGTTACCCGTCAACACCACGGTAGTCCAATACACTACCGACGAAAGTTGATAAGGCAGATACTCGAGTGCAACTTCGCCGACACGGGGTCATGCGATAAGCGAGGTTATCCAGAGTTGGCATTAAACCAGGGTTGAGGTTTTGCTCCGATAAGTGCACCGAACTCACTGCTGAATTCGGCTTTAAACACGTATTGGCTCCAGAATTACCGCAGTTATCCGTTTAAAACGTCAAAGCACGTAGATTATATCTGTTGTATTGAGCCGTTCGCAGTTTCGCTTTTAAATCAACTCTACTGACACATGCATGGCTAAATCTTTGAAAGAAACATATCAGTTCAGCCAGGATCAACCAGATTGCTGCTTATCTTTCACAAACCATTGTGAACAGATTCTGCACAACTTTCATGCATTCAACATGCATAAATGCAATTCACCTAATGCACCTATGATAGTTACACACTTCGAAACCACCATCAACGCTTTGTAACATTCAGTGAACATACATGTACACACATCCTGCATACTCTATTAAATCATAAATTCGCTCACACTGCAAAACACCCAACCGACTTTTGTCGGATTATTGTATGTCGCAATTCAATCGATTCAAACAATCTCCATTCAACACACCTTGTTACACGATTAATGCACTTTGGTACATCTAAAAATTACATACAGCAACACTGCTTTTTATCTACCACAACATAACTTCGCCTCCGACAACTCTCGAAAAAGTAATACCGGTGCCAGAAACCTCTACATTTTGTAAAATCGAAGCTTCCGACCAAAAAGCGCTATTGTTTTAAGTAGTGAAAAGCAGTTCCTACACACAGCAGGAAAACTGCATCAGCCAGCTTTTCGTGTTTTTTTTAAAAACACGTTCTTTTGCTTCATAACAAACAAACGAACACCGAAAAGCTGACTAATTGCTTACTCATCAAGCTTTGCTAAAGCTTGACGACCAAGCAGTGGAACGAGGGAAACTAAAAAACACTCGCGAGAACACCCCACGATTCGTCGCAGACCATCCTAACGTCCACAAAAACATGTCGACGCTACAACAACCCGCAGACACATTCAAAACCTTTTTTCTTAAGCCCTCGTCCACGTTTATCAAAACATTTATATTATTGATTAAATTCAACAATATCTAAATAAAACAATAATACCACAACATTATCATACGCTCTACCAATCACTGATCACGTGTGCAGCAGCCACTTGTCGAGCAAACGGCTTTTCGCAAGCTTTAAAGCTATATTTTTGCTGAATGTTGCGTATTTCACTAAAAATAAGCTTTGCAGTCTAATTTCAATACTTAGTCTAATAATTATAATTAATTATTACAATATTTATAATTACTTATTTTTTTAATTATGATAACTGATAATAACTAAACATCAAATTCAATCGTCGCATAGGTTAATGTGAAATTTTTGTTGAACACAAAACAACAGGCACTTGCATCGAACACCGTATTAATCATGAATTTAAATCAATCTACATAAATTTACAATTAAATAAAACTTAAAAATAAAATAAACATTACAATATTCATAAAATAAATTCTTCAAATTGTTTTATGTATGATCAAAGTTTAAGAAATAAGCAACTACTTATATATATGCTTACGATAATCATCTGACATAATCTACTTGCTTGTTTTACTTAAATTATAGCGTGCCTCGAATAATCACTATATTGCATGTTCATAAAATTCGACAGTTTTTAAAGATTCCTACAATTACAGTAAAACTATTGTATACTAATGCAAATATGATCTCTATTACATGACATTTATACACAGAATATTTTTGTAAATATCGACTAAAAGTATTTTTAAAACTAACCAGAACAATAATAATAAAATTTAATTTGATTAATTGTATCAGGCCAGCTATAAAAACAAGCTTTATGCAACTAATATACGTTTATTAAAATATTCTATTTATTAAATAAAAATTTTATTCTGTTCCATATAAAACGATCAGAATACTTTTATTTTACAACATGTTAAATTTAACTTAAAGATTACGAGTTTGCATTATATGAATACTGCGTGTTTCATTTCGACATCGTTTTAATGTATCTAAATATGTAATGCAGTCGTTTATGAATCAGCTAAGTGCTCAACTTACACATGTAATTAAAAATATAATAATAAAGCACCTTTTGCTAAGGCTTAATTTAATAAAGTTTATATCATACAATTTAATAAAGGTTAATGATTGAGCTACGATTTTGTTATTATGCTTTTCATTCTAAGTTTGCTTCCGCATAAAGTTTTGTCGACAGTTGCAACATGTAAAATTGCTTTAATTATAAAACATTTTTTTATGTTTTTCATGTTCAAGAGATAAAGTTCTTGCAATATAAACAGCAGTCTGTTAAGAATTGCAACTCTATATAACTACTGTCGGTGATTTTCTCAAAGATTACCTAGTTGGTCAAAAAGTACCGTATCAGATCTTAGATCACACGATGCATAACGCAAATGCTGCGCACACTCGATCTATGGCTTAAGCTTTAGAGCACTTGCACTGCATCTGGTGCAAACGCATAAACTATTAAGCTAAACACAAACAAATAATTTTTTACATATACTAATTTTGATTGTCGATTACATAAAAATAAACTTTTGACAGTAATATTATAAAAAATGTTAATGCTGATAGAACAAAAGTTTGATATCATTTAAATATATTATGTTTTTACCATCGTTAATAACTATTCTAACTGAATAGAATGTGTATCTGTATTTATAAATTTAATTCTTGTTATCTTATTATTAGCAGCAAGCAAAGACTGGGCGACAAAAGCACCAAATCTGAAGCTTTGAAAACCTTGGTATGTATCCTACACCGCATGTACGATCGAACAGGAATAAATTGATATCTTATTATTGTTTTTTTCTTCTTTTCAAGGGACTTAGCCATTGTAGACTGAATGAGCAATCTCTGTTAAACACGGTCATTCTATATGGGTATTTTCGGTTGTATCGAGTGCCACATCGTCAGTCGACAGGTATTGCGCTCAGCACCCACACCACTCGCTGCATCATAGCGCAGGCACTACACACACTTTAGCCATGGCTTGAGCTTCGTAGCACTTGTTCGCTTTGTGCTGCGTATAACCCAAATACTTTTAACTACTATGCTAAGTACGCACAAAAAAACATATTTTTATAAATTTAGTAAATACGTATGTATATAAAAAACTTTTTATTTATAGTAAATATAAAATATGCTTATTTAGAACATACAAACACTACTCATTAAGAGTAGTATGTTTTTATATATATGCTCGATCATGTAGACCAAGCGATCCAAAATTTACAATCTGACCACAGCCGAAGCGAGTCAGATATAAAACTAACTTTTAGTTTGTGTTAACTTTGAGTTAAATTGATTTTACTTATAAGACGCAGAACTATAAAATTTTAGGTATGCGCGACACTTATGGTAAACTTGCTCTTCTCTGTTCGTCGATATTTGATCTTGTATCTCTTAAATTTACACAATATCTAAAGTTGCATAATGCCAATACATCTTATATTGTTTGATCCCCAATCCCTAATTAAGAGCTCGCTTTTTTACAGTGTTTAATGTATGCTTTTTTATAGCATAATAAGTAATAATTTTATAAGTAAATCATGTTTTATGTGTATAATATAAATTTATCTTAGTATATTGCACACATAATATTAAATGTTAGAGTGTAAATTAATTATGTAACTTAAAATAATATTTATTAAAATACAAAAATAAAAACAATCTAAATTATACTTTAGTTAATTTTTGCGAATCTTTCAAGCTTTATATCATATATAGCTTTTTTAAAAAGAGAATGCAACAAAGATCGACTTAAAAATCTCTAAACAGCATGTTGACATCTTTACTATACTTTAATTGTTTGCTAAAATCTAACTGATTTCGATTATGATTTTGCACATTAGATTCAATATCAGTAGTATTTATCAAACAGTGAGAGCTAACATAGATTTAAGACCAAGAAAAAAATGTCGTAAAGTGAAAAAATATGAAATCTACACTAATTTGAATCATGCTAAGCTGCAGGTCATTATGAGGCTTCAAAAATATTCAACTAAACGCTTAATTTCAAGAAATAACTGACACAACAAAAATCGCTTAAATCAAACCGACATCTACTTGCTGAATCTAAAATCGTACTTTCGAGCTGATAGAACTGCTCTGTTGCTTAAAGTTTATAAACATGAAATGAACTGGATA
The DNA here is from genome assembly GCA_018883505.1 of Ceratosolen fusciceps. Classification (NCBI taxonomy): domain Eukaryota; kingdom Metazoa; phylum Arthropoda; class Insecta; order Hymenoptera; family Agaonidae; genus Ceratosolen; species Ceratosolen fusciceps. The sequence continues at coordinate 25,555 of RCIC01000106.1, forward strand.
AAAAAGTAGAATATGCAGTAGTAGCCAAGACTGTCAGATAGTTTCTTAAAAATAAAACCAGCTGACACTTAGTTTAAGTTATTTAACAAGTTATTCGAGCAAATCATATAAAGTGTAATCGAATAGAACAAACTTTTGAACTACAATTAAAATTTTAACTAACAAAGTCATATTTAGGTAAAAATGCACAAAAAGCTTTATGTTGATTAAGCATTATATTGTAAAAGCAATGTTGTCACTGAATACATTTAAACGTTAAATTTGCTTACTAAGAAGTTTTTCGAATTAAATTTTTTACTGTTTTTCATAATCATAGATATTAAGAATGCAGTCACAACTATAGAACTTAAAGCAATTTGTCAAGCAATATAGAATATATAAATTGACTACGAAAAAGATAGAATTACGTTGCAGCTTTACATAACTAGTACAGCATCAGTCTTAAGTAAAAGATATGCTAACTTACTATCTACACTAATATATACAACAACACACATTTTTGTATTTTTAGCTAGTTAATCTGATTTTTTAATAACTTATATATAGAACAATATCATCTTTTTCAGCTTTATAGTAAAGCAATATTAGTCGATTCTAATGTTTGCTGTTCCTTCGATTTTATCTGTGCTCAGGTAAGTTTGATGATCCGCAACACATGATTTATTATTTAACGGCCTAATGCTTGAGAGTAAGGCTAGAGATAAATGCTAACAAGATAAAGTAGATTAGAACAAGTTACTAAATTTATGTTATTAGCTACTGTTCTATCTATCGATCAAGTAGAAAATTATCGCTATCTCAGCTAGCTATTTACAATTCCTGACAATCAAGAGCTAAAACATTATAATCAGTGTAATTTAAACCACGTTTAATAGAGTTAAAAAGCTTCTGAGCAATGCTCGAGTCTAGATAGCGATTAAGAAGAAGTATTTAATGTTTATACAAAGTCAGTGCTTTTGTAAGCTATTGAAATGTAAGCATTTTCTAAATCTGTAGAATCCCAGCTTGCACATTGTCAGCCAGAAATAAATTATTACATGATTAGAATGCGACTTTAAGACAGATGTTCAAATGAGGCTTACCGATATTTATATAACGACTATTGATAATAAAAAACAATCGTAAGCAAGCCAATAAATATCGATCACAAGAGGATATAAAAATTGTGATTGCTGAAGTAAGTAATTGAAATAAGCGATTGCTAAACAAACGCTAACTCAGTTGCAAGACTAATTTGTTAACATTGTTTACTAAGATTAAGCATCGAGTTTTCAATACAATATTTTATAATTGACTGCTCCTAATATTCTAAACTACAACATCTGATAATTAAGTATTTATTTCATTTGCATGTAAATTTAAGATTGAGCTTTAATTATAAATTTATAACAAACACTAGTTAAACATTTGAATTAAACATATAGTTACATTAACATATTTAGCTTTTAAACTATTATTTAGAAAATTTAAACAACAGTAAAGCTGATAGTTCAAATATGCTTTGAATGCGTATATAATGCAAGCGTTTTTAGATTACGAACAGTTTAAGACTATATGTGTACGAACTGTCTTGACTATACAGAAAGTATGTGTGTCTATGTGTTCAAACCTATATTAATTAAATAAATACATCGCTTACATAATATGTAATAAGCCGTGTTTTTCTTGTTGCATTTGGCTTTTTGGTGAACAGCATCTGCGAAACGCGGGTGGTTTTTCACTAAAAGTTCGGATCATGATTGACGATAATTATAATTACAAAAATAATTATACACTGGCCTCATGTAAACTGTTTCGGCAGTATCCGAAGTACTAGTACTATGTGCTAGTCAGAACTTTTGGAGAGGTCAAATGACTTTGACTATATATAACGATGTGCGCTGCAAATAAGCATTTAGTATAGCATCGATGCAATGCGTAAACCACGAGTGCTGTGATTTATTTGCAAACTTTGCTTGCTAATATACAAAATTCTGCTTGAGATGGCATTCACAGCAAGACTTGTGAAGCTAGCTTAGCTACACACAGTTTAATTTACGAGTGCTGTGATATTTCGGCAAAATTTGAATTTCGAGCTAATTACTAAAGTTAAAACGCACGAATATCGATGTTTTGACGATGTTAAAGCTTTGATGTCGTTGTTGGTTTTGATTAAAGTTGGCTGCTTGTACTGAATCACTATGTTGCTATTGATATATGCGTATGTCAAGCAGTCGTGATATGCAAAAAGATGGTGGTAACACTTTTTTCACTCTTCTGCTTATTCTTTTCATCTTGCAGGCTAAGCGAACTCTTGATCACCAAAATCACCGATGACAAACGCACTCGCTCAGACTAGTAGCGAAACATAACAGCAGCTCTAACTGTTCTAAGATAGTGTCTGTCTACGACTAATCGTTACAAAGCGCAGCTTAGATTATTGACTTTGGCATAATCGAAATAGCTGAAAATAGACAAACAGACAACTTGCATAGCACCATAAGCTTTTATTGTTTTCTGAAGTAGAAATAACGAAGATGCAATCCAATCTTTAGCCGTTGTTGTTTTCTACTAAAGAAAGTTATTAACAAAAGATATTCAAATCAAATCAAATTTATTCCTAGTCAACTGTTCGTTCGATGTAGTACACAAATAATGATCTTTACAGTTTTAGATCTTGTGCATCTTATTCCTTAATATTTTTCTGCTGATTTTATGAGTTCATCTAGCTAACGCGTTTTAAATCTGCCTAACAGTCGCTTACTCAATGAAACCCATTTAAGCAATCGCTAATTGCATTGTTGTTCATGGCTTACATTTATCACCTTACTCGCATCTTCACATTTAAGTCATCGGTAGTAGTAGATAATGTTATTAAGCCATGTCTGCATGCGAATCAAATCGTCTGTAACATCAAATTTGGAAACATGCAGCATTTAAAGTAATTTATGTTGAGTTAGATAAAAACGACAGTAGCGTAATTGACAACATCTCACGTTGACCGCTGTCAGAAATGTATTGTAATAAGATTAAATTTTAAAAATGGTAAAAGCGCACGATCAATTTATAAACAAGAACTGATAAAAATTGTTCGCATATTGAATCTAACCTAATTTGAATCAAGATGAGAGAGAAGAAGTTTATTTCAATAAAAAAAAGAGAACAATAACGAGAACAAAAAAACTAATAATATACAAACAGATGCACAATATTCTGAGACTAGAGTCGTCGAAGGTTGTCGCGCGTCTAGTTCAGCCGGGGGGCCCAGTGGCGACGAGAATGTTGTCGTCGCGTGGCAGGACTTGAGTCGCACATCATCTGAAGCGAAGATCAATATTGCACACATACAATCTAGACTGTCAAGCTTTACCTGCACAGGCTCTACCCGCCAAATCAATGATGGTCAATGCTTGACAATGCTGGTTAATGCTGGTTAATGCTGGTTAATGCTTGTCAATGTTAATCAAAGATGGTTAATGCTTATCAGTGCTGGTTAGTCCTGGTCAGTTGTCTGGTCAGTCCCGACTGAATCAGTCTGCGTTCGCACCTTCTCGACAAAACTTAATGCTAAATGGGATTTGTATGAACGGTCGGGGCACCTCAGGCCTGGGGGACGCTTTATATCCAGAACCCCAAACCGGATTCCGTGGTAGTTACACAACTCGACCACACCTCCGCAGAGGCTGCCTCCTTGCCATACCTTGAACCACGGGTTGAGCTTGAGCACCGAGGTGCCCGCGAAATCAGCCTGCTTTTCAGTTTATATACTCGCACAATGATGTCGCAACGATTCAAATTTAGCCTCAAATTATGCAAATGTCGTTCAGGCTCTATGCATCGGCTACCACAGTTCATCAACAAAAACAACTTGCTGTTTTAACTGACTTCTTTTACTTAAATGTGTAATACTTTAATATATATTTGTATGTTACATCTTGATATTCACAAGCATACACTTCTAAATAATAAACATGCAATGCGTAACAACTGTAAGCGCTTCAGAGCTTTAAATGTTAAACATCTGATCTAAGTTACAATGTTGATTACATCACCCATGCAGTGAATCAAATGATAAACACCAATGACTCGACGTTTTACAATTAAACTATGAATTTATATAATCTCGATATCATGCGAACTTTGAATATATGCAAATTTGCCTTGATTTCTTGAATCGTTTTTAATTAGAAAGCCACTGTACTGCTAATTTATTATTTTTATGAACTTAATTTTTTTATTATATATATTCTAAAGTTTGAATTTATAGTTTTAAGTGCATGAAAAAAACTGTACATATTTAAACAATACTCGGTTTATTTCTAAACGAATTATCTAAAACTGTAATATTTATTTTATTTAAAAAGCTGCTATTAGGATAAATTTAAACTTTACTTATCTAAATAACATCAGTAGTTATTAATTATTTTTTGATTTTATTATAAAACAAGCAGTACTTATTAATATAAAGATTTATTTTTAGATTATATTATTGGCGATATATTCTTAAATTAGCGTATGCTGGTACTGTACTTAAGCATAATATTCAAGATATTTAAAAAGTTATATACATCAGTTAAACAAAAAATATAATTTATATTAATAGCTATGAATTGACTTATTAGACTCTTAATTTTTAATGTTATTCAATATTTATACCTTTACTCGCACTTCTTTGCTGTTCATATAATGCATTTGTTACTATATAATATACATTCATTCATTCATTTGATTGTTAAGTAAAATTCAGAACTCTTACATATTGTATCTCATATGCTATTCTTTAAATTATAAATTTTATATTAAAAATTTAATTCACATATGCGAATAAAAAGCTTCGATTTATAATATTACTTCATATACATCATAATGATTTTAAGTTCGTTGCTTTGTATTACATTTAAAACTTACATAAAATTTTAGTTTTAAAAGTTATTTACTTTACTAACATATTTAAAAATATTTATATTTTAAAAAAAATAAGCATGTAATTTTTTCATATGGCTCATATAAACACATAGTGCTAGACTTTAACATTGCCAAGCTTTTACTCTGACACATGGTTCTATTCAACATATCTCTATCATGTAAATCAGTTACATAAAGTTTGATAGTACAAAAACTAAACATAAAAACACAATTAAATAAAATGCATCTGATTTAGCACAATGATTCAGTCGAACAACTAAACTAATCTAGATTCAAACTTGTGAAACTTTGCAACATACACAGAGTCTATTGACACACTTTGTCGAATTTTATAAAATTTCGGCGCGAAAATAATTATTCGAATACAACTTATCTCTTTTGTGTCGATGGAAGGTTTAATGATTATGTACAGTACATTTATATTATTAGCGCACAGTAAAATTTTGTTCAATAATAATGCAAAAGAGCAACTAAGATATGTAATATATTCTATTTTAACGACATGACGATAATCATGATCATAGCGATTTACAGATATCGTCAGTAGATCAACTAATTTTTATAATAAAAAAATTTTTTTAACTGCTCAAATTACATAGTTCAGTTCTGATTATTATTATAAGTAATAAAGTTATTTTCAATCGTAAGCATGATTGCAATAAATAAATTAAATCTACAACAGCTATCTAATATTTCTGCTTTGCATATGCTAGACAGCGCTATATTGTACGAATACTTGAGTTATCTTAGTCATTGTTATTTCATCTAACCTAAAAATATATCTACTAATTACACAAAATTTTAAAATTTTAAAAAGTACAAGAACACATTACAATAAACAGTAGGGAAGTTTATACAATATTGTGTTCGATTTTTAAAACTATTATTGTAAAGTAGTTGGTTATTTATATCTGCTTTTTTACAAAGTGTTAATATTGTAAAGCTGGACCAAATAAGTTGATTAACTAAATTTAATTGCTTATTTAAAAGCAATATCTACAACTTTTATATTATACAAAGTTTTAGTATAATTGGAGAGAACATGACGTTGTGTTATGATGAATTACAAAAATTTGCATAACAGCGAGATATAATACACCTATATAAGCAGAATTGGACAATGCAAATTCGCTCAATCAATATTTTTGCAACTATTATTGATTATCAGCGCACAAAGTTCGGCTGTATAAAAATTAATCGTACAAATAACTTCTGTCTGCATCAGTATCACAGCATTGTCTACATGATTTTCTTAAATCTGTTCGTTAGCGTGTAACAGAGAAGTATGACTATATGGTGCAATGCTTCTAAGATCATGATGTTATTGACATTCTGCTACGAATATCTAGTAGAATTTGTTTATACAAAAGTAAGCACTGGCAATTTTTAATTTAAAGTTTCTTATAGAAGAACTCCTAATTAGTATTTGATATGAGTGAAGCAAGTAAGATAAACTATATATCTAATTGAATGAGAGGTACGAGTTAACCTAAAGTCAAAGATGGCACTGAAGAAGTCAACATGTTCAAGATTTCGTTTTAAAAACACAAATGTACTATATGAAGTGTTGGACTCTCATAATGCGCCGAATTTGTTGACAGTTGTAAACATCACATACTATAAAAGACACATCATATTGGTATGTTTGTAAATGAAATTCAAATGTATTTGATTTTTATATTTCTAACGATGTGAAGTACAAATTGGTTCTTCTCTATTCTAAGACCTTGACTCTTCACGTTCAACTGTAGCCTATCACCTTTACAAGCATATTTGTACACCGTGTCTAGTGCAAGATCAAGCACTCATCTTCTGCAAGGAGCCAAATTCAAGAGCTACAAGCTTCATCGCTGTTTACGAGACACAATTATTTTCTTATCAATTGTCTCTGGATCCAACATCGGTGGTCGATGACAATGCTATTCAGCCTTGGCCACGCACAAATCTTATCGTTTGTGTGTCGGTGGTCAAGTTACGCTTCAAGCGTTTGTTGTTGCTTTACTCGTTGACATTGCGCTAGCCGTAATATCATAGTGTTGGTCATTATCGATGTCTTGCATGCGTGCATGAGCATCATTGCGCTGTAATCTTTAGTGTTTCATTGTTCGCATACTATGTGGTCTTGGTTGTTTATGAAAAGGTTTCTGGATTTACGTAATAACGGCTAAGCCGTTGCGATCCTTCTATAGAGGTCTAAATTATGGTCATCAAATGTATGTAACAGATGATATTTGAGTGATAATAGCGTTATGTTTATTGGTATGATTATGTATTAGAGTAACACTTACTCTTTTATGTTTATCAGGTACGGTCACTATTTATCTCTGCTCACAATTGTATACACTTGATCATCGAAGTTTAAATCACGTTATGGTAACAGTTACAAAGAATAGCTTAAATGTTATAAACATAATGAAGTAAACGATAACTAAACTTTTCATTAGGCAATTATATTTAACTAAAGCAGATATTTATAATGCTATTAAAACATGATTTACTTATAAAATTATTACTTATTATGCTATAAAAAAGCATACATTAAACACTGTAAAAAAGCGAGCTCTTAATTAGGGATTGGGGATCAAACAATATAAGATGTATTGGCATTATGCAACTTTAGATATTGTGTAAATTTAAGAGATACAAGATCAAATATCGACGAACAGAGAAGAGCAAGTTTACCATAAGTGTCGCGCATACCTAAAATTTTATAGTTCTGCGTCTTATAAGTAAAATCAATTTAACTCAAAGTTAACACAAACTAAAAGTTAGTTTTATATCTGA
>RCIC01000107.1:0-32717 GCA_018883505.1 Ceratosolen fusciceps
TTACACCTGCGATAGCATCGGAGCCATACTGGGCCGATGCGCCATCACGCAGAATCTCTATTCGCTCAATGGCACTTATTGGAATAGTACTAAGATCAACCATTTGACTGCCATGGGTATAGTCGCCCTTACCCATGACCTGTGCATTGGCATGACGCCTCTTGCCATTAACCAGAATCAGCACCTGATCTGGTCCTAAACCACGCATCTGTACTCCACGCATACCCTGCGTGGTCGCTGTAGTATTGGATTGAGGGAAGTTAATCGATGGAGCAAGGGACTGTAGTGCTTGATTCAAGTTGGTATAACCGCTTTCTTGAATCCTTCGCGCAGTGAATACATCGACCGGCGCCTTGCTATTAAGTACTGTGTTGTCACTAATGCGGCTACCCACGACAACCACACTATCGAGACGATTATTCTCAAGAGTAAAATCTTCCTGAGCTTGCAGCTCAAAGCTCTGCAAGGCCACGCACGCGCCTGCCAGTATAAAAAATCTATACGCGCTATAAAAAATGTAAAATTTTTTATTTAACATTCATCCCCCAAAATAGCAGAACAAAGAAACCCCTCTGCACCACTGGGGGAAGTATTATTTTTTAATACACTAGGGAAGCGCTGATTTATTTCATCTTTCAGCCTTGAGGCAAGTTATAACCATTGTTTTATCAGGAACTTTTCGCATGATTCCCGAATAAATCAGCGTTTCCCTAAACTGATCACTCTTGCGCCATTCAACGACAGAAATGTCGCCAGCACCGAAAGTTGTCAAAAAATTAATTACTAAGCACAAACAGTTTCAACGCTAGACTAGGCCGGAAAGCAATAACCGCTAGCCTGCAAGTGATTCGCTGCGATTGTCATACGTCTCAACCAATGAACGGATAGCCGGCAATAGCTCCTGACCATATTCCACTGCATCGCGCAGTTGCTCAAATCCCCGAAACAGGAAGGTGGTCACTCCAACCTTGTAATACTCCAATGCGGCTTCGGCGACTTGATCAGCGGTTCCCACAAGAGATGTGGAATTACCAACACCGCCACTCAACCCAGCAATTTCCGTCCACAGCCGTTTGTCATGCACCTTACGCTGGCTGGCAAGCTCTACCAGGCGTGAAGAACCAATGTTATTGCTACCAATATTTTTATCACGCCGCTTGTTTTGCGTCAGATGGATTCGTGTACGAGCATCCGCCAAGATACGTTCGGCACGCGCCCAGGCTTGCTCTTCGGTAGCGCCAAGGATCGGGCGAAACGACAAACTGAACCGAATATGCTTTTCTCTTCCATACTTGGCCGCAGCCCTGCGCACAGCTCTGATACGCTCGCCAATATGCTCCACGGGCTCTCCCCACATCATGTAAACGTCGGCATGCTTGGCCGCGACCTCTACCGCCGCATCAGAAGCACCGGAGAAATAAATAGGCAGATGGGGCTGTTGTAGCGGTTTAACCAACGTGAGGTTATCCTCAACATGGTAATGCTCACCGCTATGATCGAAAGGCTCACTGCTTGTCCAGGTTTTGCGCACCACATCCAAGTACTCGTCAGTACGCCGATAACGTGCATCCTTATCTAAGAGATGATCCCCGTCACGCTGTAAATCACCGCTATCACCTCCAGTGATTACATTGATTGCTGCGCGCCCCTGACTCAAATGATCCAGTGTCGCGAATTGCCGTGCGGCGAAGGTTGGCGCCTGAAATCCAGGTCGGTGTGCGACCAGTATCCCTAACTTGTCGGTAACAGCAGCAACATAACTGGCCAGTATCAGCGAGTCTGGAGAACTACTGCTCACTGCCAGCAAAGCCTTATCAAAACCACCATATTCCTGTGCTAGGGCAAATGCCTTAATGAAACCCGGATCAACAACAGGCCCACGAGACACCTGTGATTCACTACCTTCCTGCGGCCCTATCAGGCCAATAAATTCGAGACTCATGGAGGTAACTCCAGTTCGTTGACGAATACCGTGCATTTATTGAACGGCACCTTGACACACAAAAAAGCATTGAGTCCGATCTTAAAAACCCACCAATATTTATGCAAATATTCTATTTAAATAAACTTATAATATTTATTATTCGCAAGTTTTCTCGCGCACAAATACGGCCGTATCGACAGCTTGAAAACACCGCTGCACACTTGATACTGGCAACCACGAATATCCATATAATCGCCAGCTTCTGCCTGAATCCAGGCTATCCGGCTAGTAGCTGCATAGGAGATAAATAGGGCAAGCCATGATCACTGAGTCAGACAACAGCCCCCCTGCAACCACACAGACTCAGCGCTCGGTGGGGAGCGCCGCAGTTATCGGTTTCTCCAGCCCCAGATGCTCACGCAGAGTGCACCCTTGGTATTCTTTGCGAAAAATACCCCGCTGCTGTAGTTCTGGAACGACCTTGTCAAAGAAGGCATCTGCACCACCGGGCATATAGGGAGGCATGATCACAAAACCATCGGCGCCGCCTTCCTCCAGCCACTGCTGCATATGATCAGCAACCGTTTTAGCTGAGCCAACGAATTTGGCAAAGGCCTGGGCCGATGCATACCACTGCCCCAGCTGTTCGAGTGTCCAGCCGGACTCCAGTGCATTCGCTATTATCACGTCGAAACGTCCCTTACTTCCTTGGATGTAATCGCGGATGTCTGGCACTGGCGCCTTGGGATCATGCTTGGAAAGGTCGTAGTTCATGCTTGAAGACATGAAAGCCAGTCCTGCCAACGGCGTGATCAACGCGTCCAATTCGGCGACCAGATCCTGGGCCTGTGCATCGCTTTCAGCGATGATCGGCTGCAAGCCAGGGAGTACCTTGACTGCATCGCGGCTACGTCCAGCAGCCACTACCTGACTTTTGAACTCACGATAAAATGCTTTGGCATTTTCCAGCGTCGAGTGGACAGGAAAAATTATTTCCGCATTGCGCGCGGCCAAGGACTTGAATGCAGCTGAAACGCCAGCCTGAATCAGCACCGGATGACCTTGCGGAGGACGCGGCAGGCTGATAGGACCGCGCACCTTGAACCATTGCCCCTGATGATCCACGTAGTGCAGTTTTTTGGCATCGACATAGTGTCCGGTGGTCTTATCAGCCAGGATTGCATCATCTCCCCAGCTATCCCACAGCTTACGAACCACCTCGATAAACTCACCCGCTTTGGCATAGCGCTCGGCGTGCCCAAGATGCTTGTCGAAACCAAAATTACGGGCCTCTCCGTCATTTACCGAAGTCACCGCGTTCCAGGCGATACGACCGGAGCTTAAGTGATCCAGGGTGGCAAACTGACGAGCTACATGGAAAGGCTGATGATAGCTTGTAGATATCGTGGCGCCGAGACCGATCCTTGATGTCAAAACACTGAGCGCAGAGATTAAGGTTACAGGCTCAAGCGAACCTGTAGGTCGCCAAGTCACGCTAGCTTCGAAGTTTCCTCCATGAATATCGTCCAGAGACAGCTTGTCGGCGACAAACAATAGATCCAGTTTGGCAGCCTCCGCCTGCGCGGACAGTCGCTGGTAATATCCTATATCCATAGGATTACCGACCTCCGCCTGAGGCAGACGCCAGCCTGATAGATGAGTACCCGCTTGGGCGATAAACAAAGCAAGGTGTAATTGTTGAGTCATGCTACGCCCCTCAAGTTACGTGCAGGACAGGCAAGGTGGTAATCGAGAGCTGATAACTGCAATTACCAGGTAAAGGCTGCCGTAGTGATGCGATGAACAGCGCAGCAAGGCACCATCACCCACAACGCAAGCAGCGCACTGAATTCACAGGTTTGACAAGCAGCGGCGTTAACACGGCATACGCCAATGCACTAAATAACTCGCACAGGGCTACGCCCGGCATATCGTCGCAATGCTGACTAACTATCGTTACTCATTCATGCCACTCGCCCTTGAGCGCGCTGTAGCCTGTTGCGATTCACCGGAACCTGCAGACCGAAACTGTCACGCAAGGTTGTGCCGCTGTATTCGCTGCGAAACAGCCCACGCTCCCGCAGCAAGGGTACAACCTGCTCGGTAAACAACTGCAGGCTACCGGGCAGTGATGGCCCGACAATAAATCCATCGGCGGCATCATTCTCAAACCACTCTTGCAGGGTATTGGCTACTTGCAATGGCGTACCGACAAAATCTCGACTGGGTTGCGAGAATCGCAAGGCCACCTGACGCAGGCTCAGACCTTGCTCACGGGCCAACTGTTTGATGTGCTCGGCAGTTCCTTTGTGGCTATTGCTACCTAGGTCGCCCAAATCAGGGAAGGGTGCATCTAGATCATGGCTGGAGAAGTCGTAGTCATTGAAGGGCCGTCCCAAGGCGATGATGGCATCCTCAATGGTCACAAGATCAAGCGCTTGCTGGTACAACACTTCGACCTCCTCGGCATCCCGCCCAAGGATAGGACGTACTCCAGGAAGAATGAACAACTCCGCAGGATTACGCCCAGCATTACTAGCACGCTGCTTGAGGTCTTTATAATATTTTTGCGCTTCGCTGAAAGATTCAGGTGCGACAAAGGTCGCGTCCGCATTCTGCGCTGCAAAGTTTCTCCCGTCTTCAGAAACGCCCGCTTGAAAAATGAGTGGCTGCCCCTGGGGGGAGCGCTGAATATTCAATGGTCCTTTGACCTTAAAGAACTCACCAAAGTGATTGAGCGTATGTAATTTGTCAGGATCGAAGAATTCACCGGTTTGCTTGTTGCGAGTGAATGCATCGTCCTCCCAGGAGTCCCATAACCCTTTGACTACGTTCAAATGCTCGCGAGCGATGCGATAGCGCTGGGCATGAGTCGGATGCTCGGACTTGCTAAAGTTGTCTGCAGTACCGGAAAGCCATGAAGTCACCACATTCCAGCCTGCTCGACCAGCACTGATATTATCCAGGGAGGCAAATTGGCGAGCGACCTGAAACGGCTCGGTATAACTGACGGTAACAGTGGCAATCAAGCCGATATGCTCGGTGACCGCAGCCAACGCGGAAAGAATAGTTAATGGCTCGAAACGGTTTAGATAATGCGGACTGGATTTAGCATGAATGTGCAGACTGTCGGCAATGAAAACAAAATCAAATTTGGCGCTTTCAGCCAGCTGTGCCTGCTGTTTGTAAAACCCAAAGTTGACGCTGGCATCTGCCAAGGCATCGGGATGGCGCCATTCGCCCCAGCCATGCCCAACACCATGGATCATAGCCCCGAGTTTTATCTGCCTGCTCATGAGATTTCTCCTGCAGCGCGCCGTTCGGCAGCCACAACCTGGCTAAGGGTGGGATAGTCGAGATAGCCTCGCTCATCACCAACGTAGTAACTACTTTCGTCCGGTATGTTGAGCGCAGCGCGCAGGCGGAAACGCTCCACAAGGTCAGGGTTGCTGATGAACAACCGACCAAAAGCAATAAAATCAGCACGCTCCTGCTCCAGAGCGCTCAACGCGCTTGCACGATCAAACTCACCAGCAAGAATCAGGGCTCGCTTAAAACGCTGGCGCAGATCTGCGGCCAAGCGTTGTTCCTGGGGCGTGCTTTCTGGTTCTATTAGATGAAGATAAGCAATACCGCGGGCATTCAGTTGCTCAGCCACATAAGCAAAGAGCAGCGCAGGATTACTGTCGTCGATACCGCCAACCTTAAAATGCGGCGAAATTCTCACTCCAACTCGGCCCGCTCCTATTACCCCAATGGCTGCATCCACCACTTCCAACAGAAAACGTGCGCGATTCTCAGGGCTGCCACCGTACTGATCGTTACGTCGATTGCTGCCATCACGCAAAAACTGATCAATTAGAAAACCATTGGCGGCATGAATTTCCACACCGTCAAAACCAGCAGCCTTGGCACTGATCACAGCCTGGCGAAAATACTCTACGCGAACCGCTATTTCCTCAAGCAGCAAGGCACGGGGAACTGGGTATGGCTTAGGGCCCTGCGCAGTGGGTTGCCCATCTGTAGAGGCAATGGCTGATGGTGCGATTGGCTGTAAATTACTTGCTGAGAAATACGGGTGTGCCTTGCGCCCGAGATGATAAAGCTGCAGAAAAATTACACCACCAGCGTCATGCACAGCTGTGGTAACCGTTTTCCATGCCTCGGTCTGGGTTTCATTATGAATAGCCGATGTGCCCGGTCGTCCCAGACTTTCCTCGGCCACATGGGAGCCCTCGGCGATAATCAAACCTGCGCTGGCTCGCTGAGCGTAATAGGTGGCTACGCAAGGAAGCGGCTGGCGACTACGGGGATCTGAGCGCGCACGCCCCATGGGCGCAACCACCAAGCGATTGACCAGCTCAAGATCACCGAGCTTTCCGGGTTGAAAAAGACTCATGCAATCATCTCCTTATTGGTGAGCGGAAGAAAATCTCGTTGCCGTGGCAGACTCAGCACGGGAGCTGTTGAAACTGGCATCGAACCCCCTGGACACATCGACAGGCCGGGTCAGCACCCCCTCCTCCAGGTAAAGATCGGCAACTTTTTGCAGATTGCGGACCACCTCATCATTGATCTCAATACGTGAACGGTGGGTGCTTTGCGCTGACTCCAAGTGCACCTCAACAGGAAGTCCACTAACCCGAGACTGAGCCTCGGCATATGCCAGATGGTTGTGATTGACCCAGAGAAAGGCACGCTCCACGCGCTTGACGAAATCTTCCAGCTGCAGACGCTTGCCACTTACCGCCTGCTGAGTCGCTGCGAAGTAAAAATGGTTGGTCAGCAGACCTATACTGTCACGCAGAATGCGTGCTTCGTTTTGGGTGATGGCGATGGTGGTATAGGGATCCCATGTCGACCAAGCATCGACCTCGCCGCTGCGCAGAGCACTACGTGCATCGGCAGGAAATAGATTGACCAAGGTGATGTCTGATGTTTGCAAACCAGCTTCGTGCAGCGCCTTGATCACCAGATAATGACCAATGGAACCACGGTTGGTGGCAATGCGTCGGCCTTTAAGCTCAGCCACCGTCTGCCATGCAGCCTCTTTAGGCACCAAAATGGACGTAGTAAAGCGCCCCTCATAGTTGATGATCTCTACCACCTTCAGTGGCGCACCGGTCCCTAAGGCAAACACATAAGGCGCGTCGCCCAAGCCACCGATATCCACAGCACCTGCATTGAGTGCTTCGCCGAGGGGCGCTGCCGCCGGAAACTCCGAGAACTCAATCTGATACGGCACGTCCTCCAGCTCACCGGACACCTCAAGTAGCACCTTGACCATAGATTTTTGGTTAGCCACCCGCAGAGGCTCCAGATCAGAAGCTAGTGCCGGCCCACAAAGCATCAGATAGAGGGTAAAAATGCCAACGAGGGATTTACAGATCAGCATTTGCTAGCTCCTTTATGGCTTCAGAGGACGATTCATGCTGAAGGCAAGGGCGAAGATTTCCCCCATGCGCCAGTGCTGATCGTCGTAACGCGGATTCTCGGCCCACTCGTCCCAACCCGAATCCCTGCGGTACTGCCCCAACAGGCCGCTGGAACGAATCTGATCAGGGCTGAGATTGACCTCATGCTCGCAGTCCGGATGCA
The DNA here is from genome assembly GCA_018883505.1 of Ceratosolen fusciceps. NCBI lineage: Eukaryota > Metazoa > Arthropoda > Insecta > Hymenoptera > Agaonidae > Ceratosolen > Ceratosolen fusciceps. The sequence continues at coordinate 7,523 of RCIC01000107.1, forward strand.
CGTAAATGGCATCGCTGCTGCAATACAGCTCGCACATGAAGCAGGTCTGACAGTCAGTCTTGCGCGCAATACATGGATTGCCATCAACATTCACACCAAGCACATCGCTAGGGCAGACCGCAACGCATTGGTGACAACCATTACAGCGCTCACTCAGAATCAGCTCGATCATGGCGCCACCCGTGCATCAGCCCTATTATTTACAGGCAGTGCCTTACGCACCCATGGAGCGTCTAGACCACCGCTATGCATGTGGAGATCAAAGCTTGCCGACTTATCCGGAATATCGATACGCTGGTGCATGCCACGACTTTCTCTGCGTAGCAGGGCGCTGGTATAGCACCAGCGTGCGGCGGCCAGCATTGCCGCCACCTCCCTCCAGCGTAAGAGCGCCGCTAAATCTTGAGCATGGCGTTGCTCTCGCAACCGATCCCAGACATTGTCTAATTCACCCAAAGAGCGTTGTAACTGTTCGCCATTGCGAAACATATTCTTCTCAAACGGATGCATCTCGGCCTGAATTCTACTAACCAACTCAGCCTCATTAGCGCAGCTGCCACCTGTAACTGGTAGCAAACCGACCCTGGCGGTACCCTGGCTACGCCTGCAACGCTTGCTGTGCTTACTGGCATGCAAAGCAGCTCCGCGACCGGCCCATTGACCAGATGACAAAGCCCAGGACGCGTTCACCGCACCAGCGCCGGAAACGGCTCCGGTCACTGCCTCACGGCTGGCGGCATCGCCAACAGCAAACAAGCCTGGGACCTGCGTCTGACATTGCCTGTCGAGCAGCCGCAAGCCGCCGACTCCGCGGACAGTGCCCTCGGCATGGAGAGTTATGGGAAACTTGTCGCGATAAGGATCAATTCCCCAGCGATCGAAAGCCAACATGGTATTCGGCTGGACGTAGGGTAGAGATGTGCGCAACGCTTCGGGAATACGATCCAAGCGACAGTAAACCGGTCCATTGAGCAGAGCACGAGCGAGACTTTCATTAAAATTGTGCTCGTACCTGACCGACAGCTCTCGATCTGCTGCATCAAAAAAACGGCCAAAGCTATAGATCATGGCTCGAGTCATGTTGCTGCTGGCGGGGGCAATACAGTAGAAGTTGGAAAACTCCATACCTGACAAATCAGCGCCTGCCTCAACCCCCATGAGCAGACCGTCACCTGTGTTGTTTTGACTACCCAATAAACGTGAGCGAAAAGCGCATCCACCGGTTGCCAATACCACGGCACGCGCATGTACCTGCCACTCGCGCTGCCGCTGACGCTGCAGGCCACGGGCGCCAGCCAGCTCACCCTGATCATTCTTGAGCAACTCCAAGGCTGGACTTTGATCAAGCAAGATAACCTTGTGTTCCTGTGCGAATCGCCGCATGGCGCGCATATATTCTGGGCCACGTAGGGTGCGATACTGTTTTTGGCCTTTTCCGTCTACGGGAAAACTATAGACTCGCTCCAGACTTGGTAGGCTTTTCCAGGTCAGGTCGAGAATTCCCGCCATCCAACTGGGATCTGCGAGCCCCTCTGCGGTTGCCAGGCGTGCCGCGATCACCGCTTCACGCTGCTCAGGAGCGACCCACCAATGGTTAGGACCTGCCGTGGCCGTCACACCACTGGTACCGCAATAACCTTTTTCCGCCAGGACCACACGGGCGCCTTCACGGCTAGCGGCTATGGCCGCCCAGGTACCGGCCAGACCGCCACCAATGACCAGTACGTCAGCATCGATAAGCAGGGGCGAAGCGGAACCAATGAGCGCTGAAGTCATGACTCGGAGATCCTGAAGTAGGTCGTTAAATACGGCCTCCACCAGGAAAGGGGTCGGTCTTATGCTGACCTTATCCCTCTAACAAATAGCTGTGAAATTCTTTATTGTTCTATGCTAATTATATAAATAGCGCATTTTATTAGATTAACTATATTAAATATAATCATTAAGAATGATCCGCCCGGCCAGCAATAAATCTCGCAGTTCTCACTGGACCAATTTGTATACATAAAAAGAGGCAGGCTCTAACGACCACCCCCTCCAAATGTAGCTATTTAGCCTGAAATAGAGGGGCTAGTATCGAGTCTCGGCGAATATTGGCGGCCTCAGATGCCAGTCAGGTACGGCTCTATTCTCTCCTGCTCGCTGGCTTTGGAACGATCTGGACAACTCAGATAATGGCGCCGTAACAGGCGTCGAATCGACAGGTACCTGGGAAAGGCCAAGCGTGTTTTTTACAACTCCCAGGCTTTACGCTGTTCTAACAAACGGAGTTAGCTCCCATGTCTAATAATGAAAACAACAAGAAAATTCCCAGCAGCATCCTCATCTTTGGCGCCGCGGGGCATATCGGCAAACCTCTTGCTCAGTTTCTTACCCAAGAGGCACCACAGATCAAGCTGCGCTTAGTCAGCAGCAAAGCGGAGCGTGTATCAGCCTTGCGTGATGAATTCCCCCAGGCCGAGGTAGTCACTGCAGACTACTATGATCGCGCCTCGGTCGTGGCCGCAGTGCAAGGCATGGAGGGATTTTTCATCAATACTCCAGGAGGTACCGACGAGCGCGCAACTATGACTGGCCTTATCGACGCCATCAAAGATGCGGGCACTGCTGTACATATCATTCGCACCCTAGGCATGCAGCCAGAAGCCAATCCACGGAGGGTTCCCGAAGCATTGCGCCAACCACCGGCGCTGACCCTGGCCATTCAGCACCCCATTGCCAAGCAGCTCTTCGACGAGAGTGATCTGCCGGTAACCTATATGAACTTCGGTGCCTCCTTTATGGACAATTTGTTTTGGATGCGCGAAGGCTTGCAGCGCGAGCGCAAGTTGATTTGGCATGAACGGCTGATCCCCTTTATTGATCCGCGCGATATCGCCGAGGTTGCGGGACGCCTGCTGCTGTCGGATAACCACCGTCACATCGGCCAGTTCCATACCCTCAACAATGGCCATGATCTGTTGCGTTATAGCGACGTTGCAGCTCTGATGACGGAAGTCTTTGGCGAGAAAATCACCCATGACGGCAGTAGGGAGAGCTTTTTCAAGGCCTATCCCCATGTCGCCCATATACTTTGGGGATTCTTCGAGTACGAACAGGCCAACGAGGTGGTCTGGGCCCGCAATGACTTTGTCGAGCGCACCTTGCAGCGCAAACCAGTGACCCTGAGGCAATGGCTTGAAGAGCATGCCACCCAGTTGCTGGGCTGCGGCTAAGCTGGGCTCGATGGCGAAGAACAACGGGGTTAGCCCCTGCTGGCCGCAGTAAGCATCAGCCCCGCTGCCCCCGCTTCAGATCAGCGCCTGTACAGCTGCACGCATGCCGGGCGGGCCGACAACGGGCTCGCCCAGAGCAAACTAAAGCTTGGCGGCGTTCAATGCCTGCTGCAGATCGGCAAGGATATCGTCGATATGTTCGATACCTATGGACAGGCGCACCATATCCCGCGGCACACCGGCTTTTTCCAGCTCTTCATCATTCAGCTGCCTGTGTGTGGTGGAGGCTGGGTGGCAAGCCAGGGATTTAGCATCGCCAATATTCACCAGACGCACCACCAGTTGCAGGGCGTCGATAAAGCGCGCACCGGCCTCCTGACCACCAGCTATGCCGAAGGACAAGATTGCCGCTGGCTTACCTTTGGTGTAACGCCGCGCCAGCTCATGCTCCGGATGATCGACAAGGCCTGCGTACTTGACCCAACTGACCTGGGGATGCTGCCGCAAATAGTTAGCTACCGCCAGGGCATTTTCGCAATGCCGTTCCATGCGCAGTGCCAATGTTTCCAAACCCTGCAAAATCAGGAAGGCGTTGAAGGGCGACAACGCCGCACCAGTATTACGTAGCGGCACCACGCGGCAGCGACCAATAAAAGCGGCAGGGCCAAAAGCCTCGCTGTAGTTCACCCCGTGATAGGAGGGGTCAGGGGTATTGAGCAGAGGAAAACGCTGCTGATTTTGTGCCCATGGGAAATTCCCAGAGTCCACCACTATGCCGCCAATGCTATTGCCATGACCGCCAATGTATTTGGTCAGCGAGTGCACCACAATATCTGCGCCATGCTCAAAAGGCCGGCAGAGAATCGGAGTAGCCACTGTGTTGTCGACGATCAGCGGCACGCCATGACGGTGGGCAGCATCCGCAAGTGCCTGCAGATCAATAATATTGCCTGCCGGATTACCTATAGACTCACAAAACACCGCCTTGGTGCGTTCATCAATCAGCGACTCCAGCGCTGCAATGTCATCATGTCCAGCGAAGCGCACGGTGATTCCGCTACGCGGCAGGGTGTGAGCAAACAGGTTGTAGGTGCCGCCATATAGCTTGGCTACCGAAACAATATTGTCGCCTACCTCAGCAAGGGTCTGAATGGCATAGGTGATTGCCGCCATGCCCGAGGCTACCGCCAAGGCGCCGATGCCTCCCTCCAATGCGCTGATGCGCTCCTCCAGCACCGCATTGGTGGGATTCATGATGCGCGTGTAGATATTACCGGGCACCTTAAGGTCGAATAGATCAGCGCCATGCTGGGTGTCGTCAAAGGCATAGGAGCTGGTCTGGTAGATGGGTACGGCTACTGCCTTGGTGCTGGGATCTGGACTGTAGCCGGCATGAATGGCGAGGGTTTCAGGCTTCATCAAAGAGTCCTGGCGTTAGAGTTGAAAAGCCAGCATGGCTGGCAATAACAAGCAGCGTCAATACCTGAACACAACACCATTAACAATTTAATAGTACAAAAAACGATATATAGATAGAGAAACCGCTTACTCAGGTAACGGCTTCAGTCACTGCCAGCGGTTTGTTCACGCCCAATACAGAGGCAAGCCGCACCTGCCGTGCGACTTGCCAGCCCTATTGGCCGGTTGCAGATTTCACAGCAAGGTGAGCGGCATCTCGACCTGCAGGCGGATCTGGTCGATATCGGGCTCACCCTGGCCAGAGTTTGCCCGGTGCACGCTGTAACGTGCCAAAAAGGCCAGCCCCTTAACCTGGCCTTCCTGTACTGTGTAACGCAGGTTGATATCGCTCTCCCAGTGGCGACCGTCGGTGGCGCTGTAGCCCAAATAGTTTCGATATACCGCATTCATCTTGCTGTAATCGATACCACTACCCCTTGTATAGGCCACACCTGCAGTCAACCCTCTGACGCCCATAGTGCTCAGATCAAGATCATACTTGGCCTGCCACGACGCTTCATGGGGAGCGTTAAAGTCAGATATCTGCATGGCGTTATCGAGCCAGATGGAGCCACGATTGGCATAATCGAAGGGGGTATCGCCATGGACCTTCTGGTAACCCAGACCGAATTTATGTGCCCCAATGGTATAACTGCCCAGCAGACTCCAGGTGGTATTGGAAATATCCCCGGATTTCTCTTCGCCTGTGTCTCTGTTGTTATAAAGGTTGAAGTTGAAGCCGATTTTTTGGCTGTTGGCCAGCGCCCAAGAGTAGTAGCTGCCCAGATAAATGGTGTTCCAGTTGTCCTCGAAGCGTCCGTAATAGGTGCTCAGTCCCAGCCCCTCCACCGGCAATAGCCAATTGCCCCCCAGCAAAGAGAAGGAACCACCGGTAGCGCCAGAGTAGTTCGCTTGGATATCTGCCCCATTTTTGCGGGCGTTGCGGTCTGTCCATTTGGTGAAATGCCCGGCTTGCAAGGATATAAATTCAAGATCCTGACTGCTCAGCAACCAGCCCCTGTTGGTTTCGGGCAAAAGACGGCTGTCGGAAGAGTGGAAAATGGGGTTTTTGGTGCGCATTTCCCCGTACTTGAGCTCGGTGGAAGAAATACGCGCTTTGACCACCGCCCCAGCACGACCGAAACTGTCGGCGATATCTGAACCATCACGGGCAACATAACGGGGATTACTGCGCGCACTATCAGCATCGGTGCCCAGGTTAAAGGCGCCATAGGCATGGGCGTCCAGGCCAAAACCAATGGTGCCAACAGTGTAACCGGACTGATAGTTCAGCATGGCGCCATAGGCGGCCTCTGTTGCCTGGTCACGACCGCGAACTCCATCGGTGGAACGAAAACGGCTGCCATGACGATAATCCAGATTTTCATAGGCCACCCGGTTGACCATGTTCAGGCTTTGCCCTTCGACGAAGCCCTTGGCCTCATCCTGTGCCCCAGCCCAGGCGCCACCTGTACTGGCCGCCAGCCCAGCAATCAAGGTCACCCGCTTGAGTTTTTGTTGATACTTCTTCATTTAGCGTTTTCCATTGTCTGTATGAGGGCATCCGCGCGTGCGGTATTGGCATGCATTCGGCCACGCAGATTGCGCGCCGCCTTGACGGCCTGGGGAGCCTGTTCTTGCACCACTGAGCCCTCACCCACCTGGATAACGCCGATCATCGCCATCATCAAATGGGGAGGGCAAACATAGAAATAAACACCTGGCTCGTTAAGCGTCACGGTGAACTCTTCGTCTTCCGCACTGGAAAACTTCTGTGCCGCACTTGGCACAGCGATAGCGCGAACGTAGTGGGTGCGGTGCGTTGGTTTGAAGGTGATGCTGTCACCCGGCTCTACCTTGAGGTACTGCGGTTTGAAAAGCATGGTCTGCTGACCATCGATATCGAGCATTTCAATCAGGTGGTTGGCGCCCCAACATATGGGAGACAGACTGACCAAACCAAAAAAACAAAGGTACAGGGCAAGCCGAGACTGCCACCCAGTCATTAGATCTCTCATTTTTTGTGCAAAGCTCCTCGGTTAAACGGCACTCAAGTTTTTTGCAGCGCTATAGCCTCCACGAATGGGAGTAATTCTGGGCAGTCCATTGCTGCCCGGAGAAACATCGGCTTGAATGCCGTAGACCTCTTCAATCAACTGGGCGGTCAGAATCTCGTCAGGGCGTCCTCGGGCAAACAAGCGTCCTTGCGCAACGACCACCAACTCATCGGCGTATTGCACCGCCAGATTCAAATCGTGCAGCACAGTCAGGGTCACGCAGCTGCGCCTGCAGGTCTGTTGGTGCAGGATGTCGAGCAAAGCGATCTGGTGTTTCAAATCCAGGGCGCTGACCGGCTCATCAAGCAGCAGTACCTCACTTGAGCGCATCAGCAACTGTGCAAACAGCACCATCTGCCTCTGCCCACCACTGAGCGTGGCCGCCGAACGGTTGGCCAAATGCAGCAGACCAACAGTCTGCAATGCATTGAGCGCATCGTTGAGCAGGTTGTCGTCGATATGGTTGCTCAGATGGTGCAAGCGCCCCAGCAGAACCACCTCGACGGCACTTAATTCCACCTCCAGATTGATGTCCTGCGGCATATAACCGATGCGTCTTTGCCACTCATTAAGACGCAGACTGTGCAACTGCGCATCGGCATGCCGGATGGTTCCGGAGAGTAGCGGAAAATAGCCGGTGATCGACTTGAGCAATGACGATTTTCCTGAGCCGTTCGGGCCTATCACCGCATAAAACTTGCCCGCCTCTAGGGTCAGCGAAACATCTTCCAAGATCAGCGCCTTGCCCCGTGCCATCGATGCATTGCGAATCTCAAGCATGCTTGCGAATCCCCCGAAGAATCAGGGCAAAGAAGAAGGGCACACCAATCAGCGCGGTGACTATGCCTATGGGGAAAATAGCCCCCGGCAGCAGCGTTTTCGACAACACCGAAGAGGCCGACAGCAAACAGGCACCACAGAGCATGGCCAATGGAATGAAATAGCGCTGGTCCTCCCCCACCAACATGCGCGCAATGTGCGGAGACACCAAGCCGATAAAACCAATGACCCCGACAAAACCTATCGCGGTAGCGGTCAACAGGGAAACCATGGCCAAAGTCCGCATACGCAGCCAGCGCACGTTCACTCCCAGACTGGCTGCACGCTCCTCGCCCATGCGCAAAGCGGTCAGCCGCCAGGCATCGCGTCGCATCAACAGGACACTAACCAGCAGTACCCCAGCAACACAGGAGGTGCTGTACCAGTTACTTTTCAGCAAACTGCCGAACAGCCAGAAAGTGATTTGCTGGCTAAGCTCTGGCGAGGAGATGTACTGCAACAGTGACAACAATGCCTGAAACAGAAACAGCAGCGAAATCCCCGCCAAGACCAAGACGTAGGCACCAACCCCGCGCATCGCAGCCAAGGCGAACAACAAGCCGGCAGCGAGCAAGCAAAATACAAAGCCCCCCAGCGGTACCGCAATCAGCTCAGACAGACCAAAACCGCCGAAATACAGCGATAAGGCCGCACCAAACCCAGCCGCTGCCGCCAAGCCCAGGGTATAGGGACTGGCCATGGGGTTATTCAGCAGCGTCTGCATCTGGGCACCACCCAGCCCCAGTGACGCCCCCACCACCAGCGCCATCAGAGCGATTGGCAAACGCAGGTTCATCACAATGGCGCGCGTGGCACTTTCCGCATCATCCAGATGCAACAAGGTCTGCACCACTTCGGCTAAACCTATGCTTGACGGGCCGGTGGCGATATCAAGTATCAAGGTCCCCACGCAAAGCAGACTAACGCCCAACAGTAACCACCCGCGCCGCTGTTCACGGCGCCGGTGTTCGCGGCGGGCGACGGCGACGTCTGACGCCGCCATGCCTTCATGCACAGCAGTCACCCTACTTACCGTTCAAGTCAGTCATAAAGGTGCCCTGGGGAACTACCGGCAGATACTTCTTGTAGAAGTCGATGTAGTTCTGTTCGGGCTTTAAGTCTGCGAACAACGAGGGATACAACGCTTTAGCCAGGAACTGTACCGTGGTGTAGTCGGCCTGGGTGCGCGACGCCCCCTGATAGACCGCGTACAGACGCTGATTTTTCACCGCAGGCAAGCTATCCCAGCCCGGACGTTTAGCGTAAGCCTGCAACAGCGCAGCCGAATCCTGCCGCTCAACCCGCTGACCAATACGCATAGCAGTTGGGTTCTTCGCGGTTTCAGTGCCGGATATCAGCACCACGTCAGGCTTAGAGGCAAGAATTTGCTCTGGATTGATAGGTCCCCAGAACTCAACGAAAGGCTTGGCAATATTGATCCCGCCAGCCTGTTCAATCATGGCGCCCCACATGTTTTTGCCATAGGTAAAGCCATATTCACTTGGCCCCTTGTTGCCAAATTCGGCATAGGCCTTAGGCTTGGGCAGAGCGGCCTTGCGCAGACGGGCGTTGATGTCTTCAATCGCATCGCGGTAGTCCTTGTTGATGGCTTGCGCACGGGCTGGCTGGCCGGCGATCTCGCCGAGCAAAGTCGTGCTCAGCAGATGACGCTCCAGGGTCTGGGCGTTGTAGTCAACAACCACTATGGGAATACCGGCTGCCTTGATTTGCTCGATGTCACTACCCAAACCGGCGTATTGCCAATCGGCCAGAATCAGCACATCGGGCTTGAGCTCTATGACCTTCTCTACGGCAAAGGTCATGGCCTCCACTTCACCCACATCTGGCAACTGATCGATGGTGGGCTTGTAGCTTAGGTACATTTTCCAGCTTTCAGGACGCCAGACCTTCCAAGCATCCTTAGAAATACCCACAACATGTTCCCAGCCACCCTCACCTGCCACGGCGAGATAGTCCTCAAAGTAAAAGCCCAGCAGTACCCGCTTGGCAGGTAAATCCAGTTCGACTTTCTCGCCCCTGACATCCGTTATAGTTTTTAACTCTGCTTGTGCAGTAAAAACCGGCAGGCAAACCGCTAGAACAGCTAATACAAATCTGAGCCGCATGCTGAAACCTCTAAAGATGAATAAATCTCTCGTTTGCTTGCACTGCCCCATAGAGCCAAATACCTAACCTCTTCGGCGGACTGGGATTGCGCTAGCCTCCACAGGAGGAGCCCATTGGACACCATTCTCAAAAATAGCGAATAGAAATGAAAACAGTACCCATTTAGCACATTGTGAAATATCCGAATTTTTCAGTGCAAGCGAAAATTGCTAGGCAAACAGCCCATCGGCCTCAGCAAAATGCAAAGAAGCCCGACCTAGAGCGGCTGCTATAGGCGCAGAAAAAGCGAAGTTTTTTCTCGGCAGAAAGATGAAAAACCCAGTTCTGGGATTGGGCCTAAGCAACACCCGAAGATGAGAGGAGCAGCAGCCTGGTGTGCAGAAACACGCCTTGGCGGATTTCCCCCTGAGACGGCAGGCCATCGCCTGCAACCGAGTGAACCGCCCCTGGTTTCGAGGAGACTAATGTGCCCAAGTCAGACCGTAATTTGCATTGCCGTCTGACTCTGCTTGTACAGTGCCCCAGACTCCGCCGACGACCTACGTCTAAAACTCCATCAAGCATTGGTGGTCGGAGCAAAGCAGTCGCAAAACAGGACGGAGTACTAAGGACTCAGACCTGGAAGTGGCTAACCAAGAGTTGCAACTGATTGCCAAGCCGAGCCAACTCAACACTGGCCTTAGCCGTTTCATCGCTGGCTGAGGCGGTCTGCTCGGAGATATCTCGCACCCTCACGACACTGCGGCTGATTTCTTCCGCTACTGTACTCTGCTGCTCGGCAGCGGCGGCAATCTGCTGGTTCATCGATTGGATCTCAGACACTGTGCGCGTGATATTGCCCAGGGAACTTCCTGCTTTACGGGTCAGCTCAACCGAGCTTTCGGTAAGTTCCCGACTGCTACGCATGACCTCAGCCACCCGCAGGGTTCCTTGCTGCAATCCCGCGACCAAACCCTCAATTTCCTCTGTGGATTTCTGCGTGCGTTGCGCAAGTCCGCGCACCTCGTCCGCCACCACGGCAAAGCCACGCCCGGCCTCTCCCGCACGCGCCGCCTCGATTGCAGCGTTGAGCGCCAACAGATTGGTCTGCTCAGCAACCGACTTGATGACATCCATAACGCTGCCGATTTTGTGACTTTCATGCTGCAATTGCTCCATGGCTTCACTGGAGCGACCCACCTCAGCAGCCAAGGACTCGATCTGGGCAATGGTCTCATCCACCACGTGATCACCAGCACTGGCCTCTCGATCAGCCTGCACGGCAGCCTGGGAAGCTTCTGCAGCATTGCGTGCGACTTCCTGCACTGTCGCCGACATTTCGTGCATGGCCGTGGCCACCTGATCGGTTTCCACCTTCTGACTGTTGACCCCGGCACTGGTTTGCTCGGTGATGGCCGACAGCTCCTCTGCGGAACTGGCAATTTGACTAACACCATCACGGATGCTGCTGATCAATTCGCGCAGTGTGCTGCCCATATGCTGAATGCCTTTTTGCAGCGTACCTATCTCATCCTCGCGACTCACCTCGGCGTTATGCCTCAGATCTCCACTGGCAATGAGCTCGACCACCTTCAAGGTTTCCCGCAACGGAAGAACAATCTGCCTGGTAATCAACCAAGAGGCCACGATACCGGCCAACAGAGCTGACAGTGTAGTAATGAGCTGCAAGCTGTGCGCAAAATCCGTTGCACTTACTGTGTTCTCAGACTGTAGCTCAAGCATCTGCTTGCTAAGCTGGACGATTTCTTGTCCCTGCTTACCCAAATCATCGCGCAAGACATCAATATTTTCGTGGGCCGTTTTGTACATCGTGGCGCCCGCAATATAACCATCCACCGCATTGACCAGCCGGGAGGACTGCTGGCTATATTCATCGCCCAAAATCTGCTGTAGTTGCCGACTCTCAAGCAACGCGTTCTCGTTTGCGCGCATGGCCCTTTGCTTGTTGTCTTTGTCTATACGGGTAATAAACCCGCGCATTTCGAACCGCGTAATTAACCAAGTACCCTTGTAACGAAACACAGCCTGCAATTGGGTTGCACGCCGCGCGTCCTGAACAGGAGAATTGATCAGCAAAGCGCCGAGCTCTTCGACTGCCTGCTCAATCTCCGAACCGTATTTCCACATGTCTGCTCGCGCCAAAACGATATCGCTGTATGCCTTGCGCATACTGTTCAGCGCCACCTGATAAGACCTAATCCGTGTCACCTGCGCCTCAAGCAAATGTTTACTCTGGGCATCGCTGAAATGAGTTTGGATCTCGGCGTGGAGAGCAGAAAAACTATCGAGGGATTGTTGCACATCCTGGGCCGATTTTTCGTCCCCCTTGCCCAACATGAACTCCAAGCGTTTGATGCGCAGCTCGGTCATAGATTCATTAAGGAGGGCAATGTCGCTCACTCGCCCCGTATTGAACACCAGTCGAGCGATGCTGGACCAGCCAATCAGAGCAATGCTGATGGTCAGTGCCAAGACGAGTCCAAAACCTATGCCAAGCTTCCAAGTGACCGTCATGTTAGCAAACCAGCGTTGCATATCCCCCCCTCCAACAACGTCGAACACCACCTGCTGAGAAGGTTTGCTTCATGACGGGTACACTCCACGTCCAGTTATTTTGCACCCGCTCCCTGCGCGCTGGCCGCGGTCGGTCCTCTCTATAATGTCCGAGTCAGTTAGCTGGCTGTGCTCTACGGGTTGAGTTTAATTATTTAGCCCCAGGGTTCGTGAAGTTCACTACTAATGCGGTATGACATACAACCTCTGAAGGTCTTTGTAACTGCGCTAACAGATGGCAGTCGCAGCTACAAGACCTTTCACCTCACTATATTCGACGCCGTTTACCAATTTGCCTCATCTAGCTCTATGACTTCTGCAACCAGCTACCGAAAATGGGCCGCGAAAAGTACGCCAGCACTGCGATCATCGACACCTCAATGGACACCGACCAATAAACATGCCCCAGCACCTCACTCCATAACTCGGCCTGATTCAGGTTCCACATCCAGCCAGTGGCGCCTTCGGCATACACGGGATTCCTGAAACCCAGCATGGGGATCAGCAGACCATGCATCACGACCGTGATAATGATGCCATAAAACGCACCGTACCAAAGCCTTATTTTGGGCCAGTAGATCGAACCAGCCACATAGACCAAAGCGAAGGCAAAGCTGAACAGCCAGTGATAAAGAGTGACTGCACCAGGAATAGTTGCGCCCTGGTATACGTAGTCCAGAGAATGGGAATTAAAGCCCAGCCAACCCAACCAAGCGTCGATATGCGCACCTGGCGGAGAAATCTCTCCAGGCACTCGCGGTGGCATATTAACCTCCGACCCCCACTTGACCAGAGAGCTAATAAAGCCCCCGACCAAAGTTGTCCATATAATAACCTTTGCATTAACATTCGACGCAGACATGGCACACCTCTTCTTTAAATTCGAACTCTTTCATGGGAGAATTTTACCCGAAGCTCCACAGCAACAGGAGTAGCCGGAAGATGATTATCAACTTATATTGACGCCAATCAACTGACACTCCAGGGCTCGCATTTAATTCCCCTTAGTGACCCTAGACCGCTCAACAGCCTGGAGAGATTGCCTGAAATCGAAGCAGCTGAATGGCGGTTTGTCCAATTACCAGTAGCGCGGTTACTGGTAGCGCGAAAATCCCTTTATATTTGCCAATCCCTCTTGGGGATCATCCAAACCCTTGATTGCTGGCCTACTCCTGATGCGTACAATGGGTTAGCTGCGCCTCGATCGTATTTCTCCAGCCCCAAGAAACAGCAGATCAACCCAAGGGTTACGCGAACTGCTCTTGAAAAATTTAAAGCGCAGGGTGTTTCAAGAACGGAAAAGGATTTAACTCGGTACCTCCTCAAATGCCGGTTCTGCTTACACCCGCCTAATCGGTCCTGGCATCCCCCTGCGCTGAGCTGATCGACCCATCGACCACGCCTGGAGCTTCGTCAATGGCTTCAACTATCAGCCCCAGACGCTCGCTCTGGAAATCCATATGGGCTGGCTCAAGGGCCGGCAAGCTCTTGCTGACTTTGGCCGACAGCTTGTTGAAGCGCTCCACCTTGCCATACAGCCCCTGCTTGCCGGCCAAGGCGGTGACAGCATCGTTGTAATGATTGCTGACCGTGCCCAAGGTGCCTCCCAGCTTGCCCAGGCGCTCTGCCACGGTGCACACCTGGTTGTAGATATCCCCTGCCCGCTCGCTGATTTCCCGGGCTTCGGCGTTGCTACGCTCGATCATCCAAAGATTGGAAACGGTGCGCAAAATGGGAATCAGGGTGGTGTGGGAAACTAGCACTATGCCTTTCTTGTAGCCGTACTCGAAAAGATCTTTATTGTGTTTCATGGCTTCGATATAGGCGGGTTCAATGGGCATGAACATCAATACGAAACTGGGGCTGCGCATGCCCACCAGATTGGTGTAATCCTTGGCCGAAAGCTCGTCGATATGACGGCGCACGGCTTTGACGTGCTCAGCCAGCGCCAATTGCTGCTGCTCCACCGACTCGGCCGCCACGGCACGGTCATAGGCCAATAGCGAGACCTTACTGTCGATGATGATGTGTTTGCCATCCGGCAACTTGATCAGATAATCCGTCTGTCTGGCACGCCCCTCGGCGTCCTTGAAAGCGCTTTGCACCTCATAGTGTGCCTCCTCCACCAGCCCGCTCATTTCCAGCGTACGTCGCAATTGCGCCTCACCCCAGGCACCACGCTGCTGGGAGTCCCCCTTGAGGGCAGAGGTGAGGTTGTTCGCCTCTTTGCTCATCTGCAAACCGATTTCCAACACCTTGCGAATTTCCGCATTCAAACTGCTGTTTCCCTGCAGTGAGGCGTCGTGAACTTCATTGATGCGCTTCTGAAAACCTTCGATCTGCTCGCGAAAGGGTTTGAGCATGCCGTCGATGCTACTCTGGCTGGTTTGAGTAAAGGTCTTGCCCTTTTCTTCGAAAATCTTGTTGGCTAGATTTTCGAACTCTTGGGTTAGCGAGCGGCGATTGTCAGCCAACTGCGCCAGCTGTTCCTGAAAGTGCTCTTCACGCTTTTGCAAACTGGTCTTCAGCTCGGTATGTTCCGATGACAGCGTGCTCCAGCGCTCCTGCAGCTGATTGAAGGAATCCAACTGACAGCTCAGTGCCTGCTTATTTTCCAGCAACTGCTCACGCACATCGCGCTCCGCAGTTTCCAGAGCCTTGACGCGCTTTCCCTCATTGGCCAGCTCATCCTTCAGCCGGTCGCGCTCCAGATTCAGGCGCTCGCCGCTGGCCAGGCTGTCAGCCAGACGTTCACGTAACTCGCTGAGCTGCTCCTGCTGGGCACGCCCGTCTGCCTGCAACGCCTCCAGGCGTTTGGCCGCTTCGTGGTGCTCGCTGGTAGCCTGCTCCAGCCGCAACTGCAAACGCGCACTGGCATCCTTGGTGGTTTGCAATTCCTCTGTGTAGCGGGCCAGATTATCGCCCGCAGCTTGCAACTGAGCCAGCAACCGCCCCTCCTGCACCTGCAATTGCTGGCTGTGCAGCTCAACGCCTTTCAGCTCTGCCTGCAATGCCGATGATTGCCGCTCGATAGCCTGACGACCCTGCTCAGCCTGCTCCAGGCGTAGACCCAACTGGCTAATCTGCCGCCCCTGGCGCAAGGCCGCCAGACCATAGCCGATTACCGCCGCGGCGCAGGCAAGCAAGCCACAGATGAGGATAATTTCAGTGGTCCATTGACTGGCGTGCATGGTCGAACCTCAAACAAGCGGGGCTATTGGCGCGCAAAAAACCGCCTGGAGCAACCGGCTGCCCCAGGCAAGGATAACCTTAGTGTTGTGAGAAAAGCTGTGCTGCCTGGCCAGAGCCTGACAGCGACACTCAGGCGTCTATGCTGGCCTGATAGGCGGCAGCATCGAGCAGCTCTTCCAACTGGGCGATATCGCTCGGCTGCAACTTGAAAAACCAGCTGCCATAGGGATCGCTATTGACTGCCTCTGGGCTGTCGGGCAGGGCCTCGTTGATAGCGATAACCTCGCCAGCCAGCGGAGCGTAGATATCCGAGGCGGCTTTCACCGACTCAACCACACCGGCTTCCTGACCCAGGCTGAATACCGCGCCCAGTTCCGGCAGTTCAATGAACACCACATCGCCCAAAGCCTCCTGGGCATGGTCGGATATGCCGACTGTGACACTTCCATCAGCTTCCAGGCGGACCCACTCATGGCTGGCGGCATAACGTAGATCGGCGGGGATAGAACTCATTTCTAACTTTCCTCAACAGGGGGCAGCAAAGGGACCGTCAAACACAATTTAGCAAAGGACAAGCTCAGCTCAGACCAATACCTTGCCGTGACGCACAAAGTTCGGTTTTACCACACGTACCGGGTACCACTTGCCACGGATTTCCACCTCGGCACGCTCACCAGTCTGGGCTGGCAGACGCGCCAAAGCAATAGATTTACCCAGAGTCGGCGAGAAGCTGCCACTGGTGATTTCACCCTCGCCGACGCCAGCCACACGCACCACCTGGTGGGCGCGCAGCACGCCGCGCTCATCCAGCACCAGCCCTACCAGCCGCGGTAATTCCCCCACGGCCAGTTGCTGCTGCAGCGCCTCGCGGCCGACAAAGTCCCGCTCGCCAGGCTCCCAGGCGACAGTCCAGGCCATGTTGGCCAGCAAGGGCGAGGTTCGCTCATCCATATCCTGTCCATAAAGATTCAGCCCCGCTTCCAGGCGCAAGGTATCCCGCGCCCCCAGACCGATTGGCGCAATGCCGGCGCCAACCAGGTCATTGAAAAACCCCATGGCCTGACTGCTCGGCAACAGAATCTCCAGTCCGTCTTCGCCGGTGTAGCCGGTACGGGCAACAAACCAATCACCCTCGACCAGCCCCTGAAAAGGTTTCAGCTCATGTACCAGACTGGCTCGGGCCGGACTCAGCAACTCCGCGGTACGCTCCCGGGCTTTGGGCCCCTGGATGGCGAGGATAGCCAGATCACTGCGATGGCGCACCTGCACCTCGAAGGACACCGCACAAGCATGCATCCAGGCCAAATCCTTCTCCCTGGTGCCGGCATTGACCACCAAGCGATAGGCCGGCCCAGTGGCGCAGTCATCCAACAGGTAAACGATCAAATCATCGATCACCCCACCGGCCTCATTCAGCATGGCGCTGTACAACGCCTTGCCGGGCTCCTGTAGACGGGCCACATCGTTGGCCAGCAGGTACTGCAAAAAGGCCTTGGCTTGGCGCCCCGACACATCGACCACGGTCATATGGGAAACATCAAAAACACCGCAATCCCGACGAACCTGATGGTGCTCCTCGACCTGCGAACCGTAGTGCAGTGGCATATCCCAGCCACCGAAATCGACTATTTTGGCACCCAAAGCAATATGCAGATCATACAAAGGGCTACGCAGTCCCATGAACATCTCCTTACGGGCGTGGCAAGGGCTGGCCGCATCCAGCTGTCGCGCCAAAAAACAAGGCGAGGCAAGGCGGGTCACGGCGAATGGCGCGCATTGTAGCCCCGCACCAGACGGCGGTCACCCCGTAAGATTGCGCGGTCGCCCACAACCGCCAGCAAAGCCACGGTACTGACCACAAAACTGGCCGCTGGCAAAATCCAGCCGTGCTTGCTGGCGCTGCTCTACCCGGTCACCGACGCCAGCTGCAGCACGCCTTTGATCGAGCTTTTCGCCGAAGTTGTCCCTGACCTTGGCACCATCGAACGCAATGTGCCAGAGCTTGAGCAGCTTCATCTCACGGGCAAGTTGTAGCACCTGGACAAACAGGCTCTCGATTTGTTTGAGGAAGCGGCTGCGCAACCAGCCTTGCCGCCAACCGCTGTGCTCAACATAGCAGGGCTTTAGAGTCCTGAACGGTCATCGGGCATCAGCCAAGCTCGCAAAATGGGCCCCTTGGCATACTTCACCTTTCCGGGCGTGCCAGCTCCGGGAGATCACCACTTAAGCCCAACGCTTGACGGACAAACAGACCCTTGGCCCCGTGCAGAGCATCCACCAGTCCCAAACCCGTATTGCGTAACCAGCGCAGCCCCAGGTCGTCGCTCTGAAATAGCCGCTGGAAGACTTCCATGGATGCCATCATCGCCAGATTCTGGGGCATACGACGACGCTCATAGCGGCTAAGCACGCGCAGATCGGCCAGGCGCTCGCCACGGCTATGGGCCGCCTTGAGTACCTCGGCCAGCACTGCGGCGTCCAGCAGGCCAAGGTTGACTCCCTGACCGGCCAGCGGATGTATGCTGTGGGCCGCATCCCCCAGCAAGGCTAGGCCGGGCTCCACATAGCGCTTGGCATGCCGCTGACGCAAGGCAATGCACAGGCGCTTGTCGACCTGCTCGATAGCCCCCAGCCGATGCTCAAAAGCCTGCCCCAGCTGCCGGGCGAAGTCCTGGTCAGACAAGGCCAGCAGACGGTCCGCCTGCTCCGGCGTGGTGGACCAGACAATCGAGCACCAGTGCTCTTCCTGGCGCTGCGGCAAGGGCAGAAAGGCCAGCGGCCCATGGTCGGTAAAGCGTTGCCAGGCCGTGGCCTGATGGGCTTGGCTACAACGCACACTGGTGACTATGGCCTGATGCAGATAATCCCACTCGCGGGTATGGCAGCCGGCCATGCGGCGTACCGCCGAATTAGCGCCGTCTGCCGCGACCAGTAGGGGCGTGCGCAGTCGGCGGCCATCGCCTAAGGTCAGCAGCCAGTCATCTCCACTGTGGCGCAACTGTTCGACCCGCGCCTCGCCCAGCAGGCGGATATCGCTGGCCTGCAGTGCTTCCAGCAGGGCATCCTGCACCACCCGGTTCTCCACTATGTGCCCCAAATTCTCGGCATGCACGCTGGCCGCGGAAAAATGTATGTTGCCGGTGCCGCTACCATCCCACACGCGCATCTGGCTATAGGCACAGCTACGCCGCGAGACTATCCCGGACCACGCCCCAAGGCGCTGTAAAATGCGCTGACTGGCCATGGATAAGGCACTGACCCGCGGCTGATAGCCTGCCTCGGCAGCAAAGGGTTCCACCTGCAAGGGGCTACTGTCCAGCAGAAGGATGTTAAGCCCCAGATCGCCCAGCGCCAACGCCAGGGTGCTGCCGACCATGCCTGCCCCCACTATGACCAGATCCGCAGCCAACTCAGGCGCTGTTGTCGGATGCATCAGTCTAGACCTCCACGGCTGGCCAGCCCCATGGCTTGGCGGGTGAACCAGCCCTTGGCTGGCGCCAGCAATTCCAGTCCCAGCAGGCCCAGACCGCGACCGGCCGCCAGCAGGGGCTGATTATTGCTGAACAGGCGGGTCAGTTGATCGGAAAAGCCCAGGGTCAAGGCCTGGTCGCCGCGCTGGGCCTGCTGATAGCGCTGCAAGGTAGGCAGATCGCCAAGGGCGGCAGTGCTGTCCTTAAGGATATCGGCAAACATGCGCACATCGCGCAGGGACAGGTTGAAACCTTGCCCGGCCACCGGATGCAGGCTGTGCACGGCATTGCCCAGTACCAGTAGGTGGCTGCGCACCTGCTCAGCACTGGTGGTCAGCGCCAGTGGGTAGGCGGCCCGCGCCCCGACCTGACGCAAAGCGCCTAGGCGATAACCGAAAACTTCCTGTAGCTCGCCAAGAAAATCCCGCTCCTGTAATCGCAGCAAGCGCTGCACATCCTCTTTCGGACGTGTCCATACCAGGGCGCAGCGATTGTCGCTCAGCGGCAACATAGCCAGCGGACCCTGGGCAGTAAACCGCTCAAAAGCCTCGCCCTGGTGGGCTCGCGACGGGGTGATATTGGCGATCAGCGCTGCCTGCTGGTAGGGCCGCTGTGTAACTTCAATACCCAACTGCTCTCGCAGATTCGAGCGCCCGCCATCGGCCAGCACCGCCAGGCTGCAATCCAGGCTGCTCTGGTCGTCCAGCCTCAGGCGGTAGCCATCGGTCTGGGCCTGCATGCTCTGTACCTGGGCCGGACAACGCCAATGAATCACCTCGGTATCCAGGGCTTGCCACAAGCAATGGCCAAGCCAGGCGTTTTCCAGCACATAGCCAAGAGCTGGTACAGCCTGTTCGGCCGCCGTCATGCGCAACGCAGCAAAGTGGCCACGGTCGGAAACATGAATACGCTCGATGGCCGTGGCCCGTTCGGCCAGGGCAGGCCACAGGCCAAGTTGCTGATAAATCAATTTCGAGCCGTAGGATAACGCCGTCGAGCGTGCATCGTAGCTGGGCTGGTAGCCCTCGCCGGGGGCAAAGGGTTCGATCAGAACAATCCGCCAACCCCGCTCCCGGGCTTGCTTTTGCAGGGCCAAAGCCAGGCTGGCGCCTACCAGACCGCCACCGATAATGGCCAGATCGAAGCGCTGCATGAACTCAAGCCACCTCGCTACGGCTGGCGGCCATCAAAGCTTCGATTTCATCCACGGCTTTAGGTACATCCTGGGTCAGAATCTCGCAGCCATGCTTGGTGACCACCACATCGTCCTCGATGCGTACGCCGATGCCCCGCCACTTTTTCGCAACGGTCTGATTATCCACGGCAATGTAAATTCCGGGCTCGACGGTCATTGCCATGCCCGGTTCTAGCACGCGCCATTGGCCGCCAACCTTGTATTCCCCCACGTCATGCACATCCATGCCCAACCAGTGACCGGCGCGGTGCATGTAAAACGGTTTGTAGGCTTCGCTGGCAATCAGCTCATCCAGCTCCCCCGTAAGCAGCCCCAACTCCAGCAGCCCGGCTGTGATCACCCGCACCGTGGCCTCGTGGGCTTCATTCCAGTGGCGACCGGGCGCTATATATTTGAACGCCTCAAGATTGGCGGCCAAGACTATTTCGTAGATGGCCTTCTGCTCTGGAGAAAACTGGCCACTGACGGGAAAGGTCCGAGTGATATCGCTGGCGTAGCAATCAATTTCGCAACCGGCATCGATCAACACCAGATCGCCATTTTTGAGCACCGCGTCGTTCTCACGGTAGTGCAGAATGCAAGAATTCTTGCCAGAGGCGACTATGGAGCCGTAAGCCGGCATCTTCGCGCCGCCCTTACGAAACACATATTCCAGCTCGGCTTCCAGGTGATATTCATAGAGCCCCGCACGACTGGCCTGCATGGCGCGCACATGGGCATGGGCAGAAATTTTCGCAGCCTCGCGCATGACCTTGACCTCCCCGGCCGACTTGTACAGACGCAAGTCGTGCAACAGGTAGCTCAACTCGACAAACTCCTTCGGCGGCATGGCGCCCTGGCGGGTTTTCGCGCGAATCGCGTTGACCCACTCCATTAACCGGCGATCGAACTCCAGGTGACTGCCCATGGCGTAATACACCCGCTCACGGCCCTCGATCAGCCCCGGCAGAATATCGTCGATATCACCAATGGGAAAGGCATCGTCAGCGGCATACTGGCTGATGGCGCCATCCTGACCGACGCGCAGGCCATCCCACAATTCGCGTTCGGCATTGCGCTCACGGCAAAACAGCACGTATTCGCCGTGCTCCCTTCCGGGGATCAGGACGATCACCGCCTCGGGCTCAGGAAAGCCGGAAAGGTATTGGAAGTCACTGTCCTGACGATAGACGTGCTCAACATCACGATTGCGCATAAGCACAGGGGCTGCAGGCAGAATGGCAATACTATTGGGCTCCATCTGCTCCATCAGCGCCTTGCGCCGACGGGCATATTCCGCTTTGGTGATGCTAGACATGAACAGGCTCGTCTTCTCTTTATCGGAGGATAATCAGCTTCAGTGCAGCGATGGCTTAGGCGCTACGGCAACCTGCTTATTGCACTCAGTGAATAGCAACAGCGGTGCCACACGCAGGTATTCCATCACCTCCATATAATCGTTCTCGCCATCCTCGGACTCATCCAGCGCGCTCTGCACCTGGGCGATGGAGGACAAATCCTGCAGCACTTCCATAGCCTCGGCGCTCAGTGCGGCATCGCCGGCGATCAAGCCGAAGCCGCCCAAAAAGCCCTGACACCATTGCCCCAAGGCACTGGCCCGCTCAGTCAAAGGCGCATCATCGGAGGGCAGCAGCAAGACCACGGCGATGTCCTCACCGGTCAGCTCGCCACGCACCATTTCCTGCAGGCCAGCGAGTGCCTGGCGCAGGCTATCCTCAGGAGCAATACCGAGCAGCTCCCCCGCATCGCTCAGCCAGGGCTCGAGTTCGAAACCTGCGCCAGCACAGCTGCGCCCCAGCAGCAAACCATGCAGCTCGGCGGGAGAAACAGAGGAGCCACTACTGGCAAGCAGGGCGGCGAATGCAGCATAAGCAGAACTGGAAGTAGGCATCGATCACTAGGCGCACGCAGACGCAATCACTAGAATAGAGTGCTGTATCCTAGCATCGCCAAGCGCCGCAAGACCATCGGCAGATCCGGATGAGCAACCCGTTGCACAATTGCGTGGCGCACCTGTCATACATTAGCAACGGGCCGTCCAGAGCTGACTTAGGCATGTAATCGGCCTGCTTCATCCAGTGCAGGTCCAATAGCCATGCACTTTGCACCAACCAAGATCAACCCGAGAGAACTCCATGGAAGACGCCGATCTACAAGCCCTTACCGGCAAGCTGGAACTGCTGATCCAGCGCGTCGAACGCCTCAAGGCGCAGAATCGTCTTCTCCAAGCCAGTGAGCAGTCCTGGCGCGAAGAGCGCGCTCATCTGATCGAAAAGAACGAAATCGCTCGGCACAAGGTCGAATCCATGATTTTGCGCCTTAAAGCCCTGGAGCAGGACTCATGACCCAATCGAATACCGTTACTGTGCAGATCCTTGACAAAGAATATTGCATTGCCTGTCCGCAAGAGGAACGCAGCAATCTGCTCAGTGCAGCCCGCTACCTTGACGGAAAAATGCGTGAAATCCGCAGCAGCGGCAAAGTCATAGGCGCCGACCGTGTAGCGGTCATGGCGGCACTCAACATCACCCACGAGCTGCTACACAAGCAGCAAAACCTGGATCAACAGGTGGGCAGCACCCGCACCCAGGTGCGCGATCTGCTTGAGCGTGTCGACAACGCCCTGTTCGAGGATAATGACGGCCCCGGTTTCTAACCCGCCTTCGCTTGTTTCAGGTATACTGGCACTACTCCCTGGAGTGTGCGCCAGTCGGTGATGTCCCTGAGCCGATACGCACAACCACGGGGGTTGCCAGTTGAAGCCGGTGTGCATGTCCGCTCGACGGAAAGCCTTAAGGTCTCCTGCAGCCTCCACCTTGAACTTTCGGGTTCAAGGGCTAAACCGACAGCGGCATGCCGGGGAGCCTCTTGCAGAGCCCCTTGCCGTGCCTACACGCAAGGGGCTCGTTATTTGTCGATCCTAGACGCCACAAACCTCAGCCGCGCCCAGTTGCGCCGCACCCTGCGCGAACAACGCCGGGCGCTCTCTGCCCAGGCACAGCGTCGCGCCGCCCGTGATCTTTATCGTCAACTGGCCCAGCATCCGCTGTTTCGAAGGGCCCGGCATATTGCGCTGTATCTGGCCAATGACGGCGAAATAGATCCAAGTCTGCTGCAGGCTGCCGCCCAGGCACGGGGTAAGCAGATCTACCTGCCCCTGCTACGCAGCTGGCCACGCAACGCCATGTTGTTCCAGCGCGTCAGTGCCCGGGAAAAGCTGGTTGCCAATCGTTTCGGCATCGCCCAACCTCGGCCCAAGGCCAAACGCCAACGCAAGGCATGGGCTTTGGATCTGCTGCTACTGCCGCTGGTCGGATTCGATCCCCACGGCGGCCGCCTGGGCATGGGTGGCGGCTTCTATGATCGCTGCCTGGCCTACCGCTCACGCAGGCGGCACTGGCACGGCCCGCCGCTTATCGGCTTAGCCCACAGCTGCCAACAGGTACAACGCCTGCCCATTGCCAGCTGGGATATTCCCCTGAGCGCCACGGTGACAGACAGCGGCTGGCATTGAGCCGAGCCAGGCTTAGCGCCTGCGCCCCCAAATTCCAGATAATCCGGAAGCTATTTATGCATTACTGGCTGATGAAATCAGAACCTGACGAACTCTCCATCCACAGCCTGCAAGGCATGGGCAAGGCCCGCTGGGACGGGGTACGCAACTATCAGGCACGCAACTTCATACGCGCCATGCGGGAGGGCGATCTGTTTCTATTCTATCACTCCAGCTGTGCGCAGCCCGGCATTGCCGGAATTGCCCGCATCGAAGGTCTGGCTTACCCGGACCCCAGCGCACTGGACCCGGAGAGCCCCTATCACTCGACCAAGGCGAGTCCCGAGAACAACCCCTGGAGCGCTATCAACGTCAGTTTCGTCGAGGCCTTTGCCCAGGTCATTCCCCTGGCCAAACTGAAAACACAAGGGGCCCTGCAAGAACTGGCGCTGCTGCAAAAAGGCAGCCGCCTGTCCGTCATGCCGGTAAGCGAACAGCACTGGACTGCGATCTGCCAGATGAAATGATCAACGCTGCAATATCAGATTGTTAAACAGCAGATCCTCCACCAACGGCTCGCCCTCTTCCTCTGTGAGCACCTGCTGTACCTGCTTGAGCGCCTCCTGACGGAGTTTCTCTTTGGCATCCGCAGAGGCAAGATCCCCCTCCATCTGCTGAGAAAACAGCATGACTAGTTGATTACGGATCAGTGGATCGTGGCGCTCTACCCTAGACTCAGCATCGCTATCGGAGACCCGCAACGCCACATCGGCCTTGTAGAACTTAAGCTTGGGACCTGAGCCGTAATTGCCAACCAAGGCTGGGACCAAGGTATGGTAAACGGCTGCTGTGCTCGCCCCCTTACCCTGCTCCTGAGTCTGCTTCTGCTCATTGGCAGACAGGGGCAAGGACAGCACGGTTGCAAACAGCAGAGTGATAAAAGACCTCACACATTCTCTCCATTAAATGGCGCCTAACACGGCAAGCCCGCGCATGGGCTTCTAACAAGCAGCCTACCACCACGCCAAGATTCTGCGCAGGAACTTGTATCAAGGGTGCTCAATAAATCTCGCCAGAAGAGCAAACAACCCGCCCATACTGGCGCCACCTAGAACGGAAACCGCGACCAGTTGCGTGACCGAGTCAGACTGATGGAAAAACTGGTGCCACTGATCATCCTGATAATGATGGATGACCCTGTCAGCCTATGGGGGCGATCCTTGCTATCCGGTAATGGCTTGATACCTTATGCCAAGGCGACTGAACCAGAGAGCGGCAGAATTGCCAACGGTTGCTCAACTGCCGCGCACCCCTGATGCTAACCCAGGGCTCAGCGCGGCGCATAGGCAAATGCATCGGCATGCATCTGGCCTACATCCATGCCTGCCTCTACCAGTGCATCCAAAGTGGCGTAGACCATATTGGGCGAGCCACTGACATAAACATGCAACGCCCGCAGATCACTGAAATCCTGCCGGATGGCTTCGTGCAACAAACCGGTGCGGCCCTGCCAAGGGAGGGGATCGCTAACCACCCGGTGTAGGAAAAAGTTATCTAAGGCTTGCCAGTTTTCCCTGCTCTATGGCGTAAAAATCCTCAGTCCGGCGGGTCGCCCC